>JARJDW010000521.1:0-10982 GCA_030264715.1 Adinopsis sp. GC000173
GTTTCTTCATCAACAACCATCCATCCAGCTAGCTAATTAGAAGAAATATCAAGAATAAAAGCAAGATATTATGCGTTCCATGTTCCACTTTTTTGCATCTCAAATAAAGGTGTGTAAGTACATGTGTATTTATTATTATTTGCACGCTCCAAAAAAGTTATTATATTAACCATTCGTTAATTAATTAGAATTAAATTTTTTGGCTAATGGGTAAATACCTGCGAAAGCGTTGAAAATCAAACTCTTTGCGTAGGACATCCTGCTGCTTGAAGTCATCCTGAGTATCATCGCACGGGATTGTTGCTGCAACGTTTATTAATCGCTCCACAAAGGCGTTTGCGTCAAATTGTGATCCATCATCTAATTAATTATTTTTTAATAATTAATTTAAATCCCATATTAATTAATAAAATAAAAAACCTTTTAGCATCGCTGTCGTTGCAAGGTTTAGGTGGTTGATGGTGAAGATGCATTAACACATGCGTATTGTGCGTATTATACGCGCGCGAATAAAAATCGACGACTAAGCGTTTTTTGTGCATGTACGTATGTATGTTCGTCTGCCATGCACTAGATAGAAAATCCCACCACCACTCTCGAGAAGCAGGAAGAAGAAACAAAATTGAATTTGCGTGTTTGTATTTTCTACGATAATTGTTAGAAAACCGCATAATTGATCACAAAATATTATCTCGATCTTGTGGAACAAACTTAATGGAGCTCATTCACATTGTCCGATTCATTTTTTGGTACCGTTTCGCTATAGCAACATCACTTGAAAATTTTTACTCCCGCGAACCATTCTAAGCGTGCAGCCTCTCAAACACGTGCGCTCTTGCTGAAAAAAGACACTTTTTTTCTAACATTAACTAACAACTCCCACAAGGAAGGGATACTCTAATTGACATCAAACTCCTAACCTAACCGCCATAAATCACTGACGCATTCAAAGGGAGTACAAAAAAAAACCGCACGTAGGTAAGAGGCTGCACGCTTAGAATGGGAAGCGGCGATTTTAGCTGGCAGTTCAGTTTACATGGAATGTTGCTACAGCGAAACGGAACCCATTTTTTTAATAATTTTTAGTGTCATAAATGAGTTTTATAGCATCATCGCGTGATTTAAGCTTAAAATTTCGATGGACTTTACTATGCATTAAATTTTTTTCGATTTTCTTCATTGATTTTTCTTTGATCTTTGGCATTTTTCATCAAATTTTGTCTTTCACTACTGTTTTAATAACAAATATCAAAATGAAAGAAAAATAAATGAAGAAAATCGATAAAATTTCCTTTGCAAAGAAATATCCATAAAAAAAATTAGATTTTAGAGACGTGAAGATGCTAAAAGATAATCTAGGGCACTAAAAATAATAATATTTCATAAAAATTTAAAGAAAATTATATTTTCTACTCTCTATCAATTAATACTTATGCTTAAAGATATTAATTTATATCAACTGTCGATCGTGTATGAAAAACGCAAACCGAAGCACGGCCATCGCCACCGCATTTACAAGATAGCGTACGATCGTAAAGCGATACAAAAATATCCAGATGCGTATCAACAGGTAGGAGAAGCGTGCGCTCCATCCGAGCCGCAGTTTCGGATGCACCCCATTCTCATCGTTGAAATCGTACCATAATTGATACAGTATAGCATCAACATGCAACGTCGGCCATAGATATTTGAATCCACCGACCGTCGACGTCGCCAATTCGTAAAACTTCGCATCGTAGTCGACGAGTACCAAAGAGGTGATTTGCCTTACCATAAACGCGCATATTTCGACCGTTTCGTCGAACGAATCGCGACATACGTTGAATTCGTCCTTAACGCCGCACAAATGGCCCACCACGCGCCAAAAGTGCGCGAACGCTTCGAATTCTTCGCGCGTTGCATTATCGATGCCAAGCCGTCTTGGATGGGTTATGATCAGTATGAAGAATAACATGTGTGCTTGCGACATGTGCATTTGCGTGAATTCGATGAGGGCGTGTTTGGTGGATTCGCGACTGATGTGGCGATGGATGCGATTCACCGCGTTGAACGACTTCCAGCCCCTGCAAAAAATGCGTTTAAGTTATTTTTTAGTTGATTTTTCACAGGATGAGCATGAATTAGGGTCTCCCGAGTCTAAAAAATATCTGTCGGGATAAAATGCGTGTTTACCATACTTATGGAAACAATGCACTAAGGTTATTATGCGTAAAAGTGTGTCAATTTTACTAAAACATAAAAATTAAAAAAAAAATACTTCCAGAAGGAATTATATGAGAGGTATTGTAATGGAATTTAGGTTTTCACAGGATGAGCACAAATTAGGATCCACATAGTCTAAAACAATATCTTTTATGAGATGTCCGTCGGTTGGTTTCTCTGCAATTTTCTCGTGCAATTGCAGCCCAAACTACCTAATAGATTTGAGAGAAATTTTCAATGAAATGAAAAGATTATGCATCCCCTAAGACGAATTTCTTATGTTAAGTTTTAAAAAGCGATTTTGATCACTTTTTTGTCACTCACTCGATGTCCGTCTCTAGATCGCTGTAGTACCAACGCATCACATACACGACGGTGGCGAAGTAGCGCTTAAACGCTTTGCGCGGCGTACTTGATTGCTGCGTGAACGCTAAGTAAGGATACGCGAACAGTATGCCGGCGATTAAACCAAGAACCTTAGCATGGCCAACGGCTGCTATGTATTTGAACTGAAATCGCTGCCCCCTGATGATGAAGATGCAAAAACAAACCATATTAATAATACGGCTATTATTGTGCCTTTTTTCGTTAACTCACATTTTGAATTTCTCCTTATCGTAGTACGCCGGTAACGAATCGTAATCCTTGACGCCATACCAATCATCAATGGGGGTGTTGTAGCCGCGATCGATTAGATCGATAAGAAATCGACCGCTTCTTGTATTAGCGTCGACCGTTGCACGCAGCTTTTTGCGACTGAGTTCGATATAGTCCATTTGTGGCCTTCAGACTGAACGAATTCGCCGTGATTGCAAATGTATATATACGTGCATAAATCATTACGCACTAACTAATGTAATGATTTATCTAATAAAATTTGTTTGAAAATTATAGTGCTACCTTAAGATATGCGTTTAATTCGTTTCATGAGAAGTCTCGTAACTTAAATTAATACGTATCACAAACAAAATACATTTATTAATTAATAATATAATAATTTTATCGGCCGACGCTGAATCTTCCAAATTACTGCTTGTATCTCGAAAATTAGCGCGATACCCAAACGAAATATTAGTTGTAGCTCGCATTTTAAAAATCTCGTATGTTGAGTCACTCGTACCTTGAAGTTCTATTATAGGTATTTTAAATAAAAACGAAAAATTGTAAAGCAATCAAGGTGCGAACAAAATATGTACTTTTAATATTTCATAATTGATAAGCAATAGCTTTGTATCATCAATTCAATTTTGGTTGACTATTAGTTAGAATCCTTCGAAAATCGTCCCAGCATCAGAGATGATCAATTAGTTTTACCAATTCATTTTTGACAAGTTAACAACGAATCAGCTGGTTAGGAGTTGTGATGAATAGTCTAAGAAAATTGTTTGGAGATTTTTGTTTCTTAAAATTTGACATTTCTGTTAGCTTCTATATCAAGCCTTTGTGAAAACGAACCTACTAAATACAATTTATACCGGAAGCGTTCGAAAACATACCTGATTAATGCATATCATGTCCGAAAATTGTACTGAATATGTATCCGGTGCATCCATCAAACAGGTTTATGATTTATGATCCAAATTGAATAACCCGTAAACGATCGGTACATGTCATATCACAATCTTAGAATAAAAATATAGTGAATTAGGCATTCTAAAGAACTCTCAAATCGCTACTGAGGTACTATGGTCATCGACGAACAGAGAACGGTTTGGATCAGGTCTGCAGTCCTCCCTTTCGATGGTTATTTGGCCATGGCTGGCTTATCATATACTGTAAGTATTTTAGATATCGCAACCACTTCTAATCTAACTCTTTAATTTGTTTATTTGTTTATTAGAATAGAACTAGCAAAAATATCATTTGTTAGTTTTTAAATATGTACGTAAATAAGTATGTAAATAAACAAATTAAAGAGTGGTTGCGATTTCTATTTACATTTAAAGGTAGGACGACACCAGTGGGGATTCTCCATAGAGAGTACCAAGAACATTGATGGGATGAAGGTAGATATTATATATTATCCAGGTCATTCCCTTTTTGGCGATGGCAATAGTACAACCTGACAAATTTGGTTAAAGAAAAAGTCTTTTAGTCAATGCCAATATATATTGAAGTTAAAATCATTATCAAAAAGTATCGCAAAATGGGGTGTAGCAAGAATTAAGTAAGTATTGACACCTTTTGGTAGGTTGTACTTCAGTAATCAAAATGAGATATTTTGAAATGCTTAATATAGCGGGTCTATTATCCAATTAGTCGCTAATAATTTAAGTTTTTAAGTTGTGTTACAATTTTTACGATTTTTACTGTATAAATGTCTTTCGAAATTATTGAATCGGATCTGTGCACCGAAGAATCAATAGTCAGTTGATACCAATTCGGTTAATTTTCATAAATGCCTATCATTCTGAATTTTATATCGTTAACAAGATTTGGATTCTAACGTGTGTCACACAATTGAGCAAATTACATAGGTGTCAGATCTGTGATTGCCAAACCATTTGGAACCAGAAGAAATATGTTTCAACAAGAACCCATTTCCAACCGATTGGTCGAACAGTAAAAATTTGTCATATAGATGCTTAATTGATCATTTAATATTTTAATGTGATGTATGTGTTGTAAATTATTTAAATTGTTGTTAAAATATTGATGATGCTGAATCAGCAGTTCTGTTGCATTTAATTAGTAAATTAAAATAACAAGTTCATCAATTGGAATTAATTAATTTATCGCTTGCTACGTAGCAGAGCAGAAAGATGGAAGCAATTCAAGGTGAGTAGTACAACATCGGGGGTAAAGAAATGGAATCGGCTAGAGAGTGCAAATAGGATAAAAAAGTATAACAAAAAGTGTTGTGACAATCAAAAATAATTTATAACACTAAGGTAGTCAAAACGGTTTTGAGGCTTAGAAAGAAAGAATTACGTTATCAAGCCTCAAAACCTTTTTCACTACTTTTTTTGTTTTTTGAAATTTTGCGATATGTGTTATTGCACCCTCTCTAATGTACACAAACCTGCAATAAAATACATCTGTGCCTCTTTTGCTGAAACGGACTAAACCGGGTCGTTATAGCATTGTTAGGTTTATCGCACTAGGTCTGATAACACAAAATTCGATTAATTCTTGTTTCTTATGGAAAGCCGAAAATACAATTAAGCAAGAAAATTTGTAAAAGAATAAAGTTACGCTCGAAATATATTAATTACAACTACTAACTTATTACCGTTTGTGAACATTAAGCGTATTAATTGTTTCGAATTATAAAATCGTAAAATTGTATTTGATTAACAGTTCTATAGAAGCTGTTTATCCTGGATCAAAAACATCAAAGGCAACAACATCATCGTATATATCATATTGTTGATAAACCGTACGACAGCAAAACGATAGAAATACGTTGTGATTTGTATCCACACGTAGCATAAACGCGCCCACAAACCGAATTGTAGATTGTCATTAATCGCCAATCCCTTATTGAGATCGTACCACATTTGATGCAGCATCACATCGATGTGTAACGTCGGCCAGATAAAGTTCAAACCGTGCACTGCAGTCGTCGCCAGTTGATAGAAACCCGGATCCGGCGCGACCAACAAATGCGGCAAACATACCCGCACGATAAAATCGCATATCTCGTACGTTTCATCGTACGATTCGCGGCATATGTTGAATTCGTCGCTAAGGCCACACAGATGGCCTACCACGCGCCAAAAATGCACGAACGCTTCTAATTCTTCACGCGTTGCATCGTCAATTCCCATTTCTTGTGGCCGGGCAATGACATAGACGAAGAACATAACGTGCGCTATAGCCATGTGGCATTGGGTGAATTCAGTCAGTTGATGGTTGGGCGCTGCTCGACTTACGTTGCGATGCATCCTATTGATAATGTTGAACGTCTTCCAAGCACTGAAAATGGTAAAAATCTCAAATAAATATATATTTATAGTGTCCAAAACTATTTCTTTAGCATTGCCACGTCACTTTAACATCAATTTTTCTTTGTGTAGAAACTTTAGACGATTTTTGTTTAATTTTTCTTTCATCTTTTGTATTTCCCATGAAATTCTTTAGTGACTTTTAGTATTACTGATAAAATATCAATTTTCGAACAATTTTAATGCAAATCCTTAAATATTTTGATGGAAAATGCCAAAATCTAAGAAGAAAATAGTAAAAATTTCCGTTGCAAAGAAAAATCCATCAAAAACTTTATGTTTAAAAGCCGTTGGTGTACTAAAAGTGAGAAAACATTTACTATCATTTTATTACTCGGTATCATTTTCCAAATCATTGTCGTACCATCGAAGAATGTACACCATGGTGTTAAAATAGCGTTTCATCGCCTTGCGCGGCGTGTTTGACTGCTGCGTAAATTCCATATAGGGAAACGCCACCAACAGTCCGCTGATTAATCCAAGCACCTTTGCATAGTAGACTGCCCCGACGTATTTGAACATCAAACGCTGTCCCCTAAAAGCAAACAATATTTCATTGGCATTTGTATTCATGAAAAGGTGAAAGATAAAATGAAAAGTTGCTAAAAATGGTAGTGTTTAATGCAGATTTGGAACTGTAATGGAAACGGGCATAAGATGACTAAAGTAAGACCTTCATTTTCACAGTCCTGAAGATAGCCGAGACGTTGAAATATTGATATAGATTTAATATAGAATATTTGTGAACTATAACAAATGTTTGAATAAGTTTAGATCTGTATTTTTGTGTTTATCTATAATAATACAAAAACTTGAAGGTGACCACAAAAATATAGCTCGAAACGAGAGTTTTAAAGTCCGTTTCAAGTTTCGTAGCATTAACTTCTTAAGCACCAATATTGACAAGTAGGTACTTGAGACGATGAATATATTTCAAAAAAATTGCGAACAGGTTCGTACTCAAACTTGATAATAGATTTTAAGTACCTGTTCTCTCAAAACTGCTTTACATAAAATAGTAATTACATTTTAAGGGCTAAATTCTTATTAGATTTGACGAATTCGCCCCTTAAAATGTACACTATTCTATTTTACGGACTGTACTTGGCGTGTTTCCATACCGATTCTAAATCTCCATCAACGAAAATTAGTATATCAATTTATTAATTAACTTACAATTTGTATTTTTCCTTATCATAATACTCCGGCAATGAATTGTAGTCTTTAACGCCATGCATTCTCGTCACCGGCGTGGCAAAACCGCGATCGAGCAGATCGTTGAAGAAGCGGCCGTGCATCGTGCCAAGATCCAATTTTTTGCGAAACTCCACTCGATTGCGATTCAGATAATCCATTTTTTTGAGTTGTATTATGCAGGTATATTGCTATTGCAATCACTCGCGATGATGTATATATGTTATATAGGAGTATATTCAGCAAACAAGGACGTATTGTGGCTTAATGAAGTTTACCCCCCACTAATAAAGGTATTTATTTTAAATGATTGTGCTAATTTCTGCTCGAGTTGTGCTATATTGTACCGTAAATTATTTATTTTTTAATTAAAAACTTTATTTTAAAAAATATTTTTTATGTTGCATTAGGTAGTTTTTAGTTGTGCCAGAGTTGTGCTGCAACCCGTTTTGGCAAATTACAGATAATTAAAAAGTTATTGCAAAAATAGTTTATTAAAAATCAGACATTGATTCCATAATGTTAACGTTAATTATCAATTAAATTACTTCAAATTATATATCTAAATCGTGCTAGCATTGCATCACTCAGCACAATTTAGAAAAATTAAATTAAACTATTATTGAGGGTAGTTTACTCTTATGTACTCTGATAAACAAATTCTAAAAACCGATTATTTAACCCTTAATTTTTGATGAATTTGATTCAAATGACAAATCTAGGTTGTGTTAGCATAGCACAACTCAGCACAATTTAGAAAAATTACATCAAACAATTATATTTATATAAATTTTATATGTTTATATATAAAAGATACCAAATAAATAAATGTTAAATATTTTACTTTTATGTTGTGATTAAATCGTGTTTGAAAATGTTTATATGAGATTATATAGTGCCTTTGCCCATAAAATTCATTGAATCTATCGGATTTTGAAACTTTAATATAAATAGATTGAAACGAAACTGTTTATAAAATGTGTATATTAAGAAACATAAGAAGTAAGTACCCTTAAAATAGTTTAATCTAGTTATTTCAAATTATGTTTAGTTGTGCTAGGCTAGCACAACCTAGATTTGCCATTTGAATCAAATTCATCAAAAATTAAGGCTTAAATAACAGGTTTTTAGAATTTGTTTATCAGACAACATAAGAGTAAACTACCCTTAATATTCGTTTAATTTATTTTTTCTAAATTGTGCTGAGAGATGCTATGCTAGCACTATTTAGATATATACTTGGAAGTAATGTAATTGATAATTAACGTTAAAATTATTGAACTAATGTCCGATCTTTAACAAATTGTTTTTGCAATAACTTTTTAATTATCTGTAATTTGTGAAAACGGGTTGCAGCACAACTCTAACACAACTAAAAACTACCTAATTCAACATAAAAAATATTAAAAAAACTAAAGTGGAGAACTACCAAAAAAAACAATCTTTTAGTAAATTTTTAGTCAAAAAAATAATAATTTACGGCACAATGTAGCACATCTCGAGCACAAATCAGCACAATCATTAAAAATAAATATTTTTATAAGTGGGAAGCTAGCCCCATATTGTTTGTGCAAAAATTTATTTCCTTCTCAGTCACGCCATGAAGATGGCAAGAAAAGTTGAATATTTAATAACCGATAATGATCGATTAAAATAATTATCCAGCTAATATTATATTCAATTAAATTAATTTGTTTTTAATTTTCACACTCAAGAATAATAAATTTTCATGTTTAGCGTTTTTCCCTCAATTAATACATAAATAAAAACAAAATAAAAAAATGCTTATATATTACTAAATATATCCTTTTAATAGTGTTTTTTTTCTCATTTGCATTTTTTCTCCCAATTAATTTGTATACAATAACAAAAATAAATTAATAAAACTGTTTATTTTTGTTATAAACTTGTACATTTTTAATTTGTCTTGCTAGTCACTCTGTATGCAATATTGCTGCTTTGTACATTACTTCCTTCCCAATGGCTATTATGCACTGTGTGTTGCCTACAATGAACAATTACATTTTTCGCATTCTCCAATAGGTGTACCTCCCGTATAATAATTGCGTACCGTGTGCTGCCTACGTCAATCGATTAAAATCTTAATAAATTATAAGTGATGTGAATGTCGGGTGGCCTACAATAAATGTTCGTTTGTGGTGCCTCTATATAACTTTTCGCTTTTGAGGGCAGCCGACAAGCAAGGATCAAAGTGTAAAGTTTTCCTCCACTCACAGAGCAATTGTGCATTATTAAAATTGCGCTAACTAAGATCGATTGTGTGTGTGTGATGCTGAGGGAAATGAAGGGCAGCGCGGCATATTTAATTCAATTACGATGTCGATGTTACTGGAAAAAGGTCAACAAAGCTATTGGAGTAGTGTGACGAAGGCGGCGACAAGAAGGAGCAGCATCGTCCTTGTATCAATATTGACATAGGATCGGTTGCGGTGCACATATACATCCATTTCTCCCCGTCGTCTTCCGTCCTCTCACACCCAAAGCAATCACTTGTACGAATCATCATCCGTATGTGTTTTGTTTGCTTGCCTGCTTTAGGACGATTTGATTCTCAGACAAGGTGGCAACGGCAACGGCATCTGCAACAAGTATAAAACGAGCTGGCTAATTGGGTTGGAAAAATAAACAAGAAGCTGGTTGCTATTGCAGAATTGCGTGGTGCAATTAGCGTTGAGTTTAGAAACTAACTTATATATGTGTTGCTGCTTGGAAAAGTTTACTCAATTAGAAATAAATAAATAAATGATGGAGTTTTTATTCGCCGTACTGTATAGATCACTGTTGCTCAGCGTTTTGTTATTTGCCGGCCAGTAACTTACGAATATCTTCTTGCAAACCACTAGGTGTAATAAAAACCTAAATTGGTGTCCATATATTAGCATACTCCATGTTATAAATACAGGATTTTTTAAAGCAAAGTTTGGTATCTTTAATCTGTAAGACGCAAAAAGAAGCAGTAAAAAAATACTCAATTAAAACTAAATAAATAAATAAATGAACGACTTCGCACTATAGAAATATAACTAAACCATAATATACACACAGCCTTTATATTATCGTCGTCAATCGATGCAGTTTTCAGTTAGCTGGCTTCTTGTTGTTGTCGGCGTATTTGTACATCGAGCTGTAGGAGCGCAGAATTTTGTTCCACGCTGGGCGAAAACTAAATGGATTTGATTTATGAATTATTAATGATATGGAAAAAATTACAGTTATCGCATTTATTTCTTTTGCACACAGACACACACGCGCGCGCATTTTAATATAAATAAAATATGTTCGCGATTTAATTGCATCGATGGTTAAATGTCATGATTTCACCTTGATTTCCATGCATGCAGAATGCACGTATAATATTTTTTTACTTCTGCTTCTTCTTATTCTTCTTGTTCTCGCGTCTTAAACGTGTAAAAAGTATGTGCATATTATGGGTTGGTTGCATTCATCATCCATACAGCGCGAACAGAAAGTCATTTATTTATTTAGTTTTTCAAACAATAAGACATTCAAAAACTAACTAACAACATGACAGTTCTGTATTTTATTCTTAATTTTGTTATTGTATTTTCCACTCCTTTGGTTTTTGTTAGAAAAAATGTTAACTGTAATTGTTTCTAT
>JARJDW010000524.1:0-19514 GCA_030264715.1 Adinopsis sp. GC000173
AGTTAAACAAATTCTCGCAAATACGCTGGACTGCACATTATGTTGATCATAGTATACATTGGATTACATTTAATCTAAAGTTATAGACCTATACTTAAGTCTATAATTATACGGAAGCAATGATATACGGAAGCTACTCAAGGAAATCTAATCTATGCAACCCAATTTGCAAAATATTTTTTGTTGGTCGAGTTTCTTTAGATTACATTTTCATAAATGGTGAACATTTTAATCAATTTGGCAATCGCATTTATATCGAAATTGTGTTACATAGTGTTAGTTGTTCAACTGAAATCTGGTAAATTGCGAATGAAGGTATTCATGTTTACTATTGATAGCTGTTTATTAAGTACACAAAAAAGGCGAATTGCGAAGTATGACATACATTTTAATTGGGGATAGCTAGCGATAATTTAGATTCTTTAAATTTAAAATTGAATTAAAAGATTAAAAGCTAGTACGAATATTGCACACAACCGCCATCTGTTCGTCAGTTCTTGTATTTTTTGAACGACCGTTGTACCTTTAAACCAGCGATTCCCAACATTATTTTCATACTGAAACTTTTTTACATGGATTCTTTTAAACATATTAGTACATATTTTTGGAATACCATTAATTAATGTTTGTGCAATATCCAATCTATCGAAAAAATCCTTTTACACAATACAAAAAATTAATTACCCGTTTTTTTAAGCAAAATTCTTTATGTAAATCATAGTATTTACCTCGTCTGTGATGTAAATATAACGGAACTTACATGGAATCTGCAAAAAATGTAGGAGTTCTAGGGCTCAGAGCAACACAGTTGGAAATCATGCCCTAAAGAAAGTCTTTCTCCTTAAGTAACTTAAAAACTAATATTTCATCATTAGTATATTAATATAGATTATAAGCTTATGATAAATTGTTAAGCGTTTAACCTTGATAGGCCATTTACATAATTAAAATCAATAATATTTAATCAATGTTTATATTTTAGGTTCCCGAAATGATGATTGATTCGATCGGTGCAATCACTGGTTGCGGACCTGCATTTGTATATCTCATGATCGAAGCAATGTCGGACGGCGGCGTGAAAATGGGTGTCCCGCGTGAAATGGCCACACATTTCGCGGCGCAAACAATGCTCGGTGCCGCTAAAATGGTGCTTGAGACTGGAAAACATACAGGCACGCTAAAAGATGAGGTGTGCTCGCCGGGTGGTACAACGATCGCCGGTATTCACGCTTTGGAACGCGGCGGCGTTCGGTACGAATAACTTTTTTTAACCTCAAACAAATTTGAAAATTGCATGTGTTGCCGGACAAAGCGTGTTGCATGTTAACAAGTGTTTGCGATTGGTTGCCAGCGTGTCGTATTACAATTTTGATTGCTCTTTTTTGTTTACAGTGCAGCATTAATGGACGCCATCGAAGTTGCAACGAAAAAATCAACCGAATTAGGTTATAAAAAGTACAGTTAGTTAGTAATGTATAATTATAATAAAGAATGTGTTTTGTTGTTGAATTGCGTAATAAATTGTAGTCGTTGCCCAACGCAGCCGCAGTCATACAACAATCTAACCTTAAAAATTGGCAGGCAGTGACAAAATTGTATAATCAAATTCATCATCATCATTTTTGTTTCAATGTATAAAACAGTATTATTTCGCGGGCTTTTAACCGTCAACAATGCTACGAATGTATTCACAAGCAGGTTTATTATAATTAATAATATTGATGGTTCAATTTTACCATGAATATTTTAGATGGATTCATTGCACCCGTCGTATGTGTATGGATGACGATGATGCACATATTAAGCTTGTAACAAAAGTTAAACAAAATATTGGATTTATCGGGGATGGTAACATGGCACGGGCGATTTGCAAAGGAGTCACGAATCAGGGTTTGTCTATTCTGCATTAAATACAACTGCTCCTAATCTATTAACCATCGATATTTATAGGTCTTTTACAGTTTAATCAGATACACGTATCCAGCCCATACATAAAAAACTTAGATAAATGGAAACAACTGGGCGCAAATGTAACCACTGATAACGGCGAAATAGTGAGACAAACCGATATCATATTCTTGGCTGTAAAACCGCACATTTTGCAAGCAGCCGTGGAGCAAATACGTGATTCGAAAAAGGCCGGTGACATTAAAAATAAATTGTTTGTATCGATTCTTGCTGGTTTTACTATAAACAAATTGGAGCGTGTTAGTATTTTTGTTATTCATTGCTTGTGGACGTTTCAACACATAATCCATATAATTGCGTGACATGCGTTGTTAGATTTCACGTACGTCTTTACATTAGGCTCTATGCAACTTCAAAAAGTCTGAGAACTCTAAATAATTTTTTTTAAATTTATTTATTCAATAGTACTATCAAATTTTAATTATAATTAATATTATACATTAATATAAAAAAACTGTTATATATACCCTAATACAAAAATCATTCTTAAAGCTTCTATTTTATAATAAGTAATTATTTAAAATTTGATATGATCACATTTTTATCAAATATTTTAAAAATTACGCTATTCTTGAATTAAAAACTTAATGTTTGTAACAACATGCTGGGGAAACTAATTCGAAGACGCTGAATTCAATGGCGCAAAATATTTCTTTAAGTTATGTATTATCGTTTTCGGGATTTTTAAGTCAACATCCAAATCAATTATTTTTACAGTTTGCGTTTCTAACAAATATCAATTTAAAGGCTAAAGTCTCAAAATTATAATTTTTGAAAGATTGAATCGAATTGATTAATTACTTATTGCTTTTATTACTATTAAGACAATACATATGTTGATTAACATTTTTAAATTGACGTCACAAGAAAACGAGAGATATCTTCAAAAAATAGGATTGCATCATTGATTTTAGCTTATTTGTGTTAAATATTGGGACTTTTACAGTTTTATTAGGATCAGTTTCGACGCTAGCAAATGCACTAGTTCATTAGTTAATGGTAGCACCAGTAGCAGGTGTAGTCTTTAGGGGAACTGGGGCGTTATAAGTTTACGAACTTTTATATGATAGGAATTTTAGAAAACTTAACTGACGACTAGTCGCGCTCAACTAAAAATTGTGAGAAGTGGGGGTTCTCGATGCAGGCGTGTTAAGAAAATGAATAACCAATATTTTGTATAAGGTTAAAGTGAGAACAAGAATGTATTATCGTGCATGATAACAAATACGTATCTTCGCATATTTGTTACTCATACTTCTTAACTCGCCTACATCGAGAACCCTCTACTCCTTACAATTTTTGGCTGAGTGCAGCTACTCGCCACTCTCATCACTCACCTAAATCTGAATAAGGACCATGGATTAGTTTTGGTTGCTATACTTATGATAACTATATAGTCGTTAAATTAGGATATAATTTGTGTGATTTAGAGCATTTTGAATTATGAGGCCCCGAGACTAATGACGGCACAGACTAAGTTATCCCTTCTTTAATACAATTTTTGTTACTTATTTTCGCACAATCACAAATATTTTTTAATTACTATACCTAATCAATGACTTATTTTGCAGTTGTTATCGATATTTGAAGGTTCGCGAGTGATTCGTGTGATGCCAAACACACCAATGATGGTAGGCGCCGGCTGCACAGTATACTCCCCAGGCCAAAAAGTCACCGACAACGATATTTCGATCGTGCGTGCAATATTAGCAGCAACCGGTGTATGTCAGCGAGTCGACGAACATCATTTCGATGCAGTAACCGCATTGTCGGGAGCAGCACCTGCCTTTGTACGTATTAAACCATGCAGTGTGCATTTGAATTATATTAGATTGCATTTATTTAGACATATCTATTCATTGAAGCGCTAAGCGACGGTGCGGTACGCGTCGGTTTACCTCGTCCCATGGCGACAACATTCGCCGCTCAAACTGTACTAGGCGCCGCTAAAATGGTGCTAGAAAGCGGTAAGCACACCGGCGAATTGAAGGATCAAGTTTGCTCCGCTGGCGGTGTTACAATCGCCGGAGTACATGAACTGGAAATGAACGGTTTGCGGTATGTAATCAAACCAAGAATTATTCTTAAAAATATATTAATTAATCGTTTTTAGCGGTACTGTCATGAACGCAGTTAGAAAATCGGCCAAAAAGGCGGTGGAAATTGGTCAAGCTATTCGATAAGAATCATTGTTATATATATTAACTTAATCGTCCACGACAATAAACTTAACAATAATGTTTTGTATTAATATAAGACTTGCTGTTGGATTACCGTTGACTCGTAGTTGGATTGCCGAACGCTGCATACTCAACGCAGCGCGAGGGATCGGTGGGAAAGTATTCCTGACATTTAGTCATTAGGCGTTTTAGGGCTTGTATATATTTGCGTTGCGTTTCATCATTCATCACGTGTGCCACATTCTTCGAGAAGATCTTTTCACGACCTGTACGCGCATGAATACCAACCATAGTTACACCAATAGGCCACGGTGCATTACCGATGGCCATTTGTAGATACGCATCGCTCGCCTATAAAACAAACTGTGATTAGAATAGTTTTTATTTATTGTTGAAGATTAGAGACTAAAAATATAAGATTTTTAAATTATTTGGCAGATAAAATGTATTATTGATATGCATGGGAGTAAATGTTTATTCCCATCCCAACTACTATCACATCATTATTCCTTATCCATTCCCATATTTTTTATCCGACTTCCAATGATTGAAGCTTCACTTCCTCGAAATACTAATTATTGGGCCCATAAGTGCATTGGACCTACTAGGATCCCAAACTTATGATAGCAGTTTACCAGAATTTTGCGACTTCATACTTAATTAGACAGGTACCACAACTTATTAGCTGCTCTCATAATCCCATGGAATCCCACATGATGGTGCCTTCCAGCCAGTTCACCTCAAAAACATTAATTTTTTCCCACACAATAACTACTACACTGAATGAACTTAAATCCCAACCAATCCCATCCCATTCAAGTGGGTCCCATCGGGCCTCTCAAAATTACCTCCCATTTGCACTTTTCTAAAACGTATAATCCCATGGAATTCCTACATGATAGTGCTTCTACCCAGTTCGTCTGAACTACTTTCAATTTTTTCCCAAACAATGCCTACAACACTGAGTGAACCTAAATCCCAACCAATCCCATCCAAGTGGATCCCTCGAAATTACCTCCCATTTGCACATTTCTAAAACCTACCTTTAAATAATTCCTGTTTAGCAAATGCTCGACAATCTCCGTTAAGCTGTCTGATATATCTTCTGGCAATGTGTGTGTTCGTAATTTCCTCAACAGCGGCTTCAAATACACCTGCGTTTGTGTGTACGTCGCACCAGCCAACTTTCCACGCGTGCCTGATTTTTCCTTAGCGGAACGATTTTGCAACTGATCTTGCCACATTTTTAATAATAGCTATGATAAGATAATCATTAAATAAATCAATAAAATGTCATTATCACGAGAGTGAATAGAACGATAGAATAAAATATGTGGTTTTTATACATGAGTATAGTAACAGCAGTTCTTCTCTTTTCTTGTGGTACGTATACAGTTTTTTGGATCCGAAAAGAAGAAAAATTAGTGCTTCAATATATTCAAGAAGGTATGAATAAATGTAATTGGTTTGGCTAATAAGTTTTAACCGGTTTGAATCTAAATTTTAAATTGCGCATTAAAGATTAAAGATAATGATTTATGTTCGCTTTTCGATACTGTTTCGTTAGCCTGCACCCACTGTTCACCGTCACATATCAGAAGCGAGCAGTGTCTGACAAATTCTTATGGAGGTAAAAATTAAAACCTAATACATTTTCAAATATTATACAATCAATAGTTTATGTTATTTCTCCGTCTGAAATGTGAAATATATTTTATTTTTAAAATATATATGGCGGTGAACGGAGGGTACGAAACAGGAACACAAACTATTTATTGTAAAATATTTGAAAATGTATTAGGTTTAATTTTTTCCCTCCATAAGAATTCTGCCAGATATTATCACTAGGTACAGGAGGCTGACGAAACAATACCCGCTTTTCTCCATTCTTCTAAAATCATTTATTTGGCATAAAGACTATGCTTTAAGGCGGTTTATCTAAAAATTATATTTTTGAGTTGTTTTACTTCTGCAATAACCGTGTGATTTGTTCTGTTCTAAAGGTATATTTTAATTTGTATAAATTTATAGGTCATATGTGGATGATAGATTCATATGGGCGTCTAGGTGACCGTATTTCTCCAACTGATCCGCAATTTCGTTATTTAAATTACAATGGACATGAAACAATCTGAAATCTGGGCATGGGTCTTACAATTCACAGCATTCGCCTACTTGTTGTGTTGCATGTGTTACTATTTTAGAAAAGTGATGAAGCTTGCCAAAACCATAAAAGCAAGTGGTAAGTATTACGTATGTGATATAAAACGTAACCGTAATATTAATTCATTTTAGGTCAAATTATTAGGCCAGTGTCACATATTATTATACGACAAAATGTTCAAACTAACTTAGGTTTGTAATTTGAATGTTCAAATTTACCGATTTCTTTATAAATTTGTTTTTGCAGATGCCCCACCACCTTATACAGAAACAATGCGTTATCAAATAAATAATTAGTCACCTCTATGAATTTTGTGATAACATTCATATCATGATCCCGATCGCCGCGTCCAATCCGCTTTGCCATCTCCTTGATTTCGTCAAATGTATTCGCTTCGATTTGCGCATTATCATCCTTACTACGTTCGTTGCCTTCATTATCGCAACCGGAGATTAGCTCGTCCAAATAGGCCTGATCGACCTTGTCCATTGCTTCTTGTAAATCATTTCTAAATCCCTACAAAATAAACGTATAATTTTTACCGAAATTGTATTTTATATGTTAGTTACTCGATTGATTTCTGGTTCTGAGATCTCACAGCGTCGAAGTCGCTTGAATGCATCTGTTTCACTTTCGCCAAATAAAAGAATCGGTTCGCTTCGATCTCGTAAACGTGATATAACCTCTTGTCGGGGAAGAATATTAGCCTCCGCGTTCTCCACATGTGGCACGTCTACCAGTACAATAAAATAATATAACATTTATCGAAGAGAGTTTAATTATCATACCTATATTTGTGTTTTGACTTTTGCTATCATTTTCATTCGCTTCACTGCCATATTTCTGTTGATATTCTTTGAGTTCTTGTGTGATCAAGTCGCCTCGTTTAAAATATTTCTTGTCCGATGACTACTGAAATAAATCAAATTAATTGACTGCTGATAATGTTACAATGCACTTACTAATAGCTGTTTGTCTTCCAATTGTTTGCGTTTCCTTGCAATTTCTGCTTTTAGTGCTTCCATTGTAATAGAAAGTATGAAAACTATGAAAACAACGCCATATTTGATTTCGCATAGATGTATAGAAAGTTGTCTACTCTAGAGTTTTCATTAGCTTCATTAGTTCAAAATTGGTAACATTGTAGTCTTATTTGGTCTTATTTCATAAATATTAACATTTCTACAGCTCATTTAATATATTTATTATACAAATAGATGAATTTCATTGCCAATTTTTAAATTTTATTTCAATAAGTAGGCAACGTAAGTTAAAAGACATACGGAGTTGAGCTTCTATCTTCGTTTAACGCATGTTTATGTATCTAATGCACACTTTTCTTATCGCTGGAAATTGTTGGTAATAGTTGCCAAGGACTGCCAAGGATGCCGACGATGCAAACAAAAAACACGCGCGGTTTCTAACCTAAAAATTCCTTACTCAGCAAGACGAGCGGTTAAAATGTGATTGGAATAAAATGGCAAAACCAACAGGTAAAATTTGCTCAATTCCCTTCACAGTTGATCCGCACATGTTTTTCGTCATATACGACGAATTTGTGCCGGCACGTGATGATCTGCAATTACGACTTGCGGATTTCGCTTCTTTTCAAAAGCAACAAGCTAAATATGCGGTCAAAAATAAGGTATTTATTGATATTGATTGAACTTCGCTATATTACAAAAAGTCTTATAGCTCTATATGGTATTTGATGGGGCGACAGCAAAACGGGCATGCTTGATTTCCCACAATGATTACAATGATACATATTTTTGCTGGTTGGTCGATTTTGGAACCCTGAACAGTTTTGAGCGGCTTTATGAAATAGATTCGATTTTTAAATGCGAGCCATATTTCTCCATTCAGGCGAGATTGAATAATGTTGTCGCTCTAGATAAGGTAGGTTTTGTTTAGTTGCTTCGCTAATGAACAGTAATTCTTAAATGCGAGTTAGCTTTCAATAATCATCTCACTTTCATAAATGCATATTGTAGTGCTTAGAGAATGATGGAATGGTACATTCGAAAGGATCGGCTACATTTACGTCCGGCGCTGTACATTTTTTCAATGAACAAATCAGATCAGCCAAAAAAATCTCTTTTTACGAAGAGAAAATTTTTAATAGCATCAGCTGCGGACAGTTATACTTATATAAAAATGAGCAGCCAGCAGAAAATATTACAAGAATATTGATTGAGCGCGGTATCATTATGGAGGATGCTCAGTTATTTGAGAAAGGTAACAACGCTAAGATAATTTTAGTATGGCAAATAACCTTGATAGAATATATGTACATACTAGATATTTCTACAAATACAATAATAAAAAGTAACATTTGTAAAAGCAATAATGCATTAGTAGCCAATTTTAGAATTCCATTAAAAAAAATCATAAATTAAATATGTGACGGAAGAATATTAATATCGCGGGCTGCATAGATATGCACTAATAATATTTAATACTACCTCTGTTCCGAAATAAGTGAGCCTTTTCAGTTTTTCCTATGAATTATTAAACTTAGAAGGGATTTGTTATCAGAAACATAATTATTATTATCATATTACATGTTTTTTTTTGATAATAATTGTTAGTAATAATAATGTTTTAGATAGAAAAAGGTCAGAAACCATCCTAAAATTGCAAAATTATTAGTTGACTGTGCCCTTGCTTTTTTTTTGCTTTAAAAATATTATCAATACCATTCCAATCGAAGTAAAGTAGAAGTAAAATGAAAAAAAAATCTTAGTGATAACGAGCGAGTAGATATAAAAGACTGTTACTTCTATAATATCTGTTTTAATAATACTTCCACTTCTACTACTTCAATTCATATACTAATCGTTACTTATTTCCGTTCCGTCGTCGTAATTTTTATAATACAGTAACTCAGAAATTTTTTTTTTCAAAAGGTTCACTTATTTTGGAATTTTTAAAATATTCAAATAGCTCACTTATTTCGGAACAGAGGTAGTATTTAATATTAATAGAAGATATTGTTGGAGCTGTTTTTTTGGTGAGGAATTATGGGCGTAGAAAAAAACTATGAATGTGTTTAAATTTTGAATTTAATTCATTAGGTTTTTATTGCATTTTACATCTATAGAAGACAAAATATGAGTTAATAAAGGTACATGTGACAATTACATAGTGAAAAAACATATTGAGATTTTCAAGGAAGGTTCGAGTTAATGAGAACTATGAAATTATCATGTGGCTTATACAGGGTGATTCACTCAGGGCTGACGGTTTTTAATCGTCTATATCTCGGGAATGCGCAAAAAAAGAAACACGAGGCAGGGTTCAAAATTTTCCTCATTTAATGAAGATTTGGTTGCATGCAAGAATGAGAGGCAGGGGTAGACCAATTACTCGAGAACGGGAACCCGCGAACCACACGAAAATTTTATGATCGTGTAAGATTCATGCAAAGTATGTGGATCATCTGTGGCCCATTGGCGGGTATTTTGCGAGTTCACGTAACCGAAAAGATGAAACCATGTTTCATCGGTAAATCAAGAAATGTCAAGTATCGCATTGGTTGCGACAAATTGCAGGAACCATTCACAGTAGCGTACCCGTTTTTGCAGATCCGGCCACTTCAGTTTCAGTTTTCCTGCAATTTGTCGCAATCAATGCGATATATATCATTGCTTGGTTTACCGATAAAGCATGGTTTCATCTTTCCGGTTACGTGAACTTTCAAAATACTCGCATATGGGCCACAGATGATCCCCATGCTTTGCATTACACGATCAGAAAATTTTCGTGTGGTTTGCGGTTTCCCGTTCTCGAGTAATTGGTCCACCCCTGCCTCCCTCATTCTCACATGCAACCAAAACTTCATTAAATAAGGAAAATTTTGAGCCCTACCTCGTGTTTCTATGTTTACACGCTCCCGAGATATAGACGATTAAACACCGTCAGTCCCGAGTGAATCACCCGATATATCTTATAGGAAATTTAAATAATACATAAATAAATAAGTAATAAATTTTGATTTTTTTATAATTATAAATGATAATAAATCAAAATTACTTATTTATTTATATACTACTTAAATTTTCATTTGATTTTTTGTTGAGCCTCAACGTTGCTAAAAAAGAAGTTATATGTATTATAATTCCATTAATTCCACTGTACTTGGCAAATATTTTTTTCCATTTTTTGTAGTAAAACAATTTAGTGAATATATTTTTTGTTTGTTTTGTAGAGATTAATGTTTTGGATCCAAATGAAGTCTTTTGTAGGCAAGTAGCAGGAAAACAAGTCGATGAAACCACCGCAAATGTCGCATCGAAGTTCATGGGTCGCCGGGAACGTATAAATGAAATGATAAAGAAGATGGAAGCAAGGCGACTCGCGCAAACTCCTAAAACTGGTTCGTATTGTAGATATGAAATGGGAGATTCTTAACCTTCGTTAGGGACGAATAACGCTTTTTTAAGCGTTATAATGAAAAATATAACATATTTATGATTTCATTCGTATGTTGAAAGAAGTATGCAGTTCGCGGATACGAGTTTTTTGTCTGTCGGTAAAATATAAACGTTTCTGGAAATTTTTGTTGCAGGTGGAAACTTTATTTTATTTTATTATAAACTAATATTGAGTTATAGTTAATTTGAAGTACAGCTGAAAATTCATTGAATGTGAAAATTTTTATTGTAGACTTTTTTTAATTTATTTAGAAACTACGAATATTGAGTTGAGTTGTGAAATTTAAAAGGCATTGTTTATGGATCTTTCCGCGGACGGACAAAACTTTAATTACTTTATAAATTTATATTTTTGTGTCATTCAGGTTAAGAATCCCTGCATTAAATGATAGGAGTTAATGCTATTGTCTATACGACTTTAAAGAAGAGTAATGTTTACATTGAAGTGCAGTATGTTAATTGTTAAAAAAACTGGGTTATTGTTGTTATTGTAAACATAATCGTTTGTAACTACACATTTATTAAATAATGTTGTGGTTTTCCGTTTATAGCTAACAAATTATTGTTCTTTTTCTTTGTTTTATCGCTTGTGGAAGTTAAATACATTATGTTTGGTAAAAATACAACGCTTCGTTTAGTTTTACAGTTTATTATAAATGTAGAGTTTCCAAATTCATTCAACGTGTTAATGGGTGATAGTAGGTAACACAAGGATAAAAAATCACTTTACTATAGGAATTAAATTATCAATAAGTGTTTCTATTTTTTAAGCTTTATAAATAATAACGCCAAAGAAAAGGCGTAACATTTAAAAATCTTAAAAACTTCAGTAGTTCAATTTTTTGCGTAAAGATTAGAGTACAAAACAAGCATCAACAACTAAGAATATCCACTTATCTATCTAAAGTGAATTTGGGACCTTTTTTTGTACCTTGATCACATACTCTTCTATAGTAATTGTATATTCTTATGCTACCTAATATCATCTTCAACATTATAGTTTGAAAGAGGAACACGGTATATAAACAATTGCGTTGACAATGCCGAGAGTTGAAACTGCAGTCAGTAACATGACAATATACATCTTTACTTAACAAACGTGAATTTGTCAATTTAGTTTCGGTGACAATTTATATTCCAGTTTATTTGGACGTGTTTACGGACCTCTTTACAAATACCTATATTATGGACTATAAGATGCACTTTAATTTTCAAGCAACTAAAAAAATTTAACTGGACAGCTTGCTGTTTAGGAGTAGCTGAAGAAATTTACCTTTTTAACACAATTATTGTTAATAATTTGCCTCTAGCTACATCAGATCGAGATGACGACACCTCATCGGTTCGAAGTGAAACATTATCGGATCGAAGTGAGGCATCAGCCATAACAAACACCAGTATTAAATCAACTACGTCCGCTACTTCTTCACGGTATGATAATATTAATCTAATGCCATGCGATATGGCTAGTCGACGGCAAGAAAAAGCTCCTAAACCAAAGAAAGACACCAAAAAGTTATATCAACCGTTTGCGAAGAAATATAATCAGATAAATAGCAGCAATACGAGCGCAGTGAGTCCGCCTGGCAGCAACAATCGTAATAACAATAGTCGCAGCAGTTCAACATCATCCTCACCAGTCATACATACACAACCAACTGCCACCGAGGATGACAATCTTGAGTTGCCCAAGTTTTCGGTGAATAAGAATCCTACGTATGGTATTGGATGCAATTGTGCCACATGTAAACGTTACAATGTTTGTGATATTGATGATATCAATGATAGGAAGCCGTTCGAAGAGCAACCAAAAAGCGAACCGCCTATGACGTTTAGCCCGCAACGTCTATTAAAACGTAGTGAAAATGATGGTGAAGAAGTGAAGTTGATCATAAAGAAGCGGCCTACGATTGTCAATGGCGGTGCTCAAATTCAGCCGGGTATTTTGGCCCATGGGTAAGTTTTCTTACACAAAATAGCGATTACTATGTGTTAACTATGAAATTTAAAGAGTTGTTTTAGATTTCAAAATTAAATGCTTGTAAAATATGTAGTTTTTATTCTAGCTACTTTTATGATAGGCATTAAAATACATTAAAACAACTCTCAAATAAAGCTTAGAATGTTGGATTTCATACAGAGTATCTTAGCGAAATTCAAGCAGAAGCTTTTTGACCAGATTTTTCAATAAACTTCATGATTTTGAAAGGGCAGCGAAAAGGAAATGTTTTCTTTTCTGTTAAGTAGTTAGTTAGCCAAAAAAACGCTTGGATTCGTCAAGGTTGCTCGCTTCTTAACGTTTAAGTTGCTGGAACCTTCCTATAAATTCGGAAATGTTATCAGTTCAGCCCTCTACAGCTTAAAACCTGAGTAAATACGAGGTTTCATATCTATGAAATTTTTACTAACATTACTATGATCTGAAATTTACAGCTCAAACGTTATTAAATTCATTAAAATTCTCAGAAGGTTGCTAGTGCCCTAAAGTTTGCGTTGATGGAATCTTCGGATGAGTTTGGAAATGTTATTAATTGCGAACCATACATCTCAAATCCTGCGTAAATATGCGGTTTCGCAACTATGTGATTTTTAATCAATGCTAATAGTCAAATTAAATTTGTAATAGCTTTGTATCAACAGGATAATCCTGACTGATTATTAGACGCGTTAATTAATTGAATCAAGATATTTCTGACTATACCTTTACAACTTCAAATTGGGACTAATCAATTTCAAATTGTTTAGTACCAATTTGAAATTATTTAATACCAATTTGAAATTGATTAGTCCCAATTTGAAGTTGTAAAGGTATAGTTATTATCTTGTCGGCTGACGATCAAATTGGTCGCTGGTCAGGAATAATGATGAATACTGAAAAAAATTCTTTTTATTCTATTTGCTTTTACTGCTTTTACATCCAAGTTTTATATCATTTTGAATTTCAAATCATTTACGAAATACAATCGGAGAAAAATGTGAGTAATCGAAATCGGCGGTAGATAGGTGATTGTCAAAACATTTGAAACCAGTCGAAATATGTATGTTCCAACAAAAATCCGTTTCAGACTAATTGCTAACTAGTCATTGGTGATTGACATTCAGATTATAAAATCGACAACTGGTTAGAAATCAGTCCAACTTCTTCTGTTGATGCAAAGCTATTAAGTGATACTTCCCTACGAAATGTCAAAAAATGTTGGAATTTACTTTTGAATATACTATCCTTTTATTACAGCTGTTTGTTTGCTGAACCCATTAAAAAAGTCCATGATGTACCATTCTTAAAAGAAATCCATGAGGCACTTCAACGTACAAATTTTAACATTGCCAAACCGATTCAAACCTACGGTTGGCCAGCAATGATGCGAAATTCAAACTTGATGCTTGTACATTCTCCCAAAACGGGCAAAACTATGACATACCTACCGGCACTCTGTTCGTTTCTCTTCGAGAGGGAACAACGCTACAAAAAACTGATGGCGAATAAATTGGTTGGCGGCGGCTTTGAGGGCCCATTTGTGTGCATAATATGTCGTGGCGCACAAGCCGCTGATGAAATCTATGCTCTCTTTGCGCATTTTCTGAATAATGTGTTTAGCTTAAGAGTGCGTCTCAATTTAGTGTATGCCGTTACACCCATTAATGGAAAAATATTGGTTTGTATTATTTTTTTTTTTATTGGAAAAAAATTACTAAATTTATTGTTAGGCACAATTTAAGCGTCCGTGTGACGTACTTATCACAACCCCCTCGACACTCATCGCTCTCCTACATCGCAACGTTACAAATTTTAAGCGTCTCTGCCATATCGTTTTCGAAGATTTGGATGTTATTCTAGAAAACGAAGTGGATCACGTACGCATGCTATTGAAAGTGATTCAACAAATGCTTTCGCATCGTACGAACTGCGCGCATCAAGTGCAGTTCATCGCCACCGCTGAAAAATGGACACCGATGGTGGAGAGTATGATTCGACGTTTGCATGTTTTACCATTGGTTTTGATGGGCAACCATTTGGAGACGTCGTTGTATGGACGCGCCGATATTTCCATGATGGAAGTGAAGCAGAGTTTGAAGAGCCAGCGATTGTATGGTAAGATGACCATTTAAACTAATAACACCAGTCAACACAAAATTTGAATCATTGTTTTGTATTTTTTATTTCTCACGTCTAACTAATGAAAGGAAAATAGTCTTAGCTAATATAGTTTGCTTTAGAAACTATAAGAACAAAATTTAACACTTTCTAGATATTCTGTATGTAATTTTTGGTGCTATGAAATACTTAGGCTGCTATGTAATTCTTAATTATCCGGCTCACTTCTTCGCATATACTTAAAAGCTCTTATACCGTAAACCAGCGGTGACCAAACTATTTTAGGATTCGGGGTACTTTTGATTCTATCTAATGATTGTAGTCCAGCAGTATATTCTTCACTCCCTCTATTTATTTTTCCTCTCTTCTTAATGCTTGTTTTAATCACTGTATTCCTATTTAAAATATCTTTATTACAATAACTTAAGTAACCCAAAATGGTGAGGTGGAATATTTGAAGAACTACAGTAAATATTCGATAAATGCAACAATTCGCTAAAGGCAACTCTATAACTGCGCCTTATTTTAGTTCACATGAATTCGATTAATGCAACTACGGTCAAATGTTGTCAAAAAACAACACATTCAAATAATATATTCATTTAGAGAAATTTATTCGATAATTGCAATATTTGATAATTGCAACTACTTGGAAAAATAGAATCAGCCTTTTTGCATTTAGTGAAAATTTACTGTATAAGAGGGTGAAGAAAATGTTAAAAACTGAATAAATGTATTACTATTATATATTATTTCAGTAAAGGTGGTCACCGCAAAATGTCTAGCCGATCGCCATTAATTTAATGCCCATCCCATCTTTGCATAGTCTGTCGGAAATTGAAGTATTTTACTTTTTGCCATTGTACAAGTACAAAAGCAAACTTTTTTTTAAACTAGGAATGAAGTTTTTGGATATTAGCAGCCAGAAAATATTTAATGAATAACAACCTCAACTTATTGTTTTTGTTGACTTGTGCAGTTATTAATTGTTTTAAATTACTTCCAATGAAAAACGTCTGCTTGGCTTGTTTTAGAACTATTGAAAGACATCTACTTAATGTACAAAACCATTGTGTTTTGTAACGAGGATGAATTAGATGCAATACGAAGCATATTCCAATTATATGGTATTAAACACTTTATTGCTGCCTCGACCGAAACCGATAAACTAACTGGCGAAGATTTCCGTGAAATTCAAAGCATGTGGTTTATGTCTAAAAGCGGCAACAACTCGGGTAAGCTAATAATAACAATATTCAAATTGCATCCATTTGATGGCCATATTGTGTTTTAGTTCTAGTTTGTACCGACATTATATATAAATCGCAATTTGACATTATCAACTGCTCATTCTTGGTGAACTATTCACCAGCGAAAAGTTGGGGCGTTTTCACACATCGGCTCAAATCCATGATTGGCATATACAATAGTCCATTTGCTGAAAAAAATGTACGTATTTAAATTTATATACATATAAATAGACAATATATAATAGAGAAGAAGGGAATGAAAAGACGTAATAGAGCATGGGTTTAAATAGTGGAAATTGCAGAAGTAGATGTCAAAATGTCGATAGTATAGCTTTTTGATTTTATACCACCCATTATCTATCTATCTTCTATAGATTTCTTTATTTTGTGCCTGTCTTTTGTCATCTTGAATTGGTTGGCTGAATTTGGCAACATCCAGTATGAAGGAAGTTTTGTAATAATTGAATTGAATTGAATTGAATGCCCATGTTGTAATTTACAGTACAAATGTTAATTCCAGCAAATTTCTCCCTTTTTTATTGAACACATCATAATTTAAAAAAATAGAACAGTGATAGTGATATATAGTACGAAATATTAAAAAAAATTATTGCTCTCCATAACAAATAGTCAAATATATTAAAGTCATATTCGCGAGAAAATGATTTACATAATACATATACACCCGAGGGAACAAGAATCCGATTTTTTTTTTTAACTTAGCGCCTTATTGAATATGCGTAAACATGTACTTAGATAGTCGTAGTTGGCGTTGTACCATTGAAATCAGGCATATTACTAATTGATTACTAGATATTCGTAGTTGGCGTTGTTTATTCGCTTAGGGTCAATTTCGCTTGCAGGCGATCGGATTCTTGTGCCCGCAGGTGTATATATAATTATTTTTAAATTAAATTTATAAAACTAATGAATACTACTAAAATACCTTGATTTATAGTAAATTTTGAGGTGCTAACTTCCAGAACTTATTTCTCAGTAGAAATGATTGCCTATCCTAGCCTAACTTAATGTTTTCCAATGATACAGTTGTTTTTAGAGTAAAATGGAATTCAATTAATTTGTGTTTCACAGACATTTAATCCGAAAATTGTAACGTTCATCGATGAAAACACAAAGCAACAAATTCCACGTCTTATGGAATTCTTCCAACGCACGAATATAACTCTTCCGCAGCGTTTATTAGACTATTGCACGGTAATATCAGTGGTAACTTCATTCGTGTCATTAGCTTAACATTTTCTACTACGCTTATAGGAGTTCGTTGAAGATGAGGAGCGTGCCAAGATCGCAATCGGCATGCCACTATGCAAACGCCTCAAATTATTTGGCGAATGTAGAGTATCACGCTGCCATCAACGCCACAAGCTGGCATCGCAATGGGATACGTTGCATGCCAACGAGTTTCCGCATACTGCCGGCGATATTCGATACCAGATCCTTTATGTGAAACAAGTTAATCGTTTTTTCTGTAAACTAACGTCTTTCATCGACGCAAAGACGAAAAATGTTCATCGTTATGATGATCATCGAAAATATATAAAGGAATACTTCAAAAATCAACACATTCTCGAACGCGCAACATCGTTTAATATTGGTGAACGATATGTTGGCTTTACAGGTGCTGGTGATGCTGGTGATGCCGATAAACAAGACTATTGTCGTTGTGTGATTGTTCGTAAGTTGGAGGAGGGTGCTATGATTGAGGTCAAGTGTTTGGATACAGCCAAGCCATTTCACTTGCAACCGACAAATTTATTTATTATGCCTGATGAATTGGCTGCGATACCACCACAATGTACGTATACAAATTAACTTAAATTCAGTAATACCTCGTTTAACGTTACATATACGTTTCCAAGTACGTAACGTTAACAGAAATAGAAATAAAATGCGAAGGATAGGGATTGGTTACTCAATTGAAACAAAAACATAATTTTATGCCTTTTTTGTTTCTAATTTATAGAATGACGTGAAGTTTTATATAAATCACTTGGAAGCGTATTCTAGAAATGCTTGTAGAAACTCGCTTTAAGAGTTGTCGATACATACGTGATATCAAACAGCTTAAATTTTTACTAATAAAATATTTGAGATCGCAGAAAAAATATTGCGCGTTAATCTATGGGAATGAACTTTGCTACGCTCTTTCTTCCATTGGCAAACTGCTATTGTGAGCTCTTAANGCTATTAATTACATTTTTGCTCCCTAGGTGTTGAAATTCAACTAACAAATATTATTCCACAATTCAACGATCTGGATTGGGTAACCACGAATCGCAATATGCTAATCAACGAGTTGAAACGGATTGATTACCAATCGCCATCCACATATTGGACTAGTCGCATTCAGCTTACGTTACAAGACTGCATCCTTGTCGATAACATGTGCTTGAATCTAGTCGATGCTGATATAAGAAAGATTTCATTGAAAAAGTTTATTGTTGATACGGGATTGGCTATTTCCAGTGATATTCCGTTGACGAAATTGCGTGGATTGTGTTTAGACGCGCGTATAGATTTTCCCATGTACGAAGCGGCGGAACCGATTCAAAGGAAAGAGGATGTACAAATTGCGCCACAATGGAGCCACTTGAACGAAGATGGTTTTGACATCGTTTATCTGGCGAGCGCAATTGATCCGTGTCAATTTTATGTGCGCAACGCTCGATATCATGATTTGTAAGTAAAGCGAATTTTTAGGTTATGATCTAATGTTGTTCCGTGAAGATTTTAATCATAGGCAAATTTCGCATTTAGAATCGTGATTGAACACCATGTACATAGTTAGTTTAAATCTATAGGTTAATTTCAAATCAGTTTTGAACATTTCCCAATGTTTTTTAAACCGGTTCACAACTATTAGTTGTTTATTCCTAATCATATCCCACCTTTCTTGCATTTTTACAAAACTGATCTCATGAGGTGCATTTTATAACATGCCTGAAACATAACATACATATGTGTTGAATATATAGCTGTCTGTGGGTGGGTTCCGATGTCATACATTTTGGAGCAATGTATGCGCATGTCCAGGTAAATATTCAAATGTAATCATTGGAACGCACTCTGTATAAGCATGAGTTTCTGTGCCCATTCCAACGGATGCAATTACGAACTAATTTCCGATTCAATTTGAAACTGAACTAATTCCGAATTATGTTCAAAATTGCAATTGGGAATAAAGATTATAGCATGGGAAAACAACCTGCGGCCCGTGATACTTTATGTAGTCTTATCTTAGGAATTATATATACAGGGTTTCCCAGATTAACGGTAACAAACTTCTAGGGTTGGTAGAGGACATCGATAGGCACCATAATTATATAGGAAATTGTACAAGTTTAATTATCGAGTTGCGTCTATGCCATTATGTTGTCGTCGACCTACCCTAGAAGTCTG
>JARJDW010000527.1:0-40754 GCA_030264715.1 Adinopsis sp. GC000173
TACTGGCCATCGTTTTTCCTATAAATAGCAGCATGCCATGGAAATTCTTCAGATGTTGTTGGTTCATCCACTGCTTGTATCTCCTTACGTGTATCGACATAATCTAAGCCACACGCTATAAATATAACATACAGACAGTAGATAAGTGTTTTATGCAGGATTTGAGATGTGGAGATCGCAACTAATGACATTTACGAATTCATTCGAAGGGTTCAGCAACTCAAACCTTAGGACACTGGCAACATTCTGAGAATTCCAATGAATTAAGTAATATTTGAGGTGTAAATCTCTGATCATAGAAGCTTTCACATTGACTACGACTTGAGGTGATAATGGATTCCTATAAGTTTTTGCTTACCTGATACACAATATTCGAATGTGTAAATACTCCAATAACCATCGATGCAATACGTAAACGGTGTGTAAATGTCAAAATTGTATATGTAATTTTTGTGGCAGGTAATTTTCATCACCGTGCCGGAAAATGGTGTCACACAGTTGGTTTTCACGTTGTTATAGATACATTCGTAGTCCATATTTTTAAAGTTTTCATAGTCGATGCGGCAGTACGCTAAATTAAACATAAAGTTAAATAAATATTATTTGTGTAAGTACTGTTACGGAAATTTACGCTTAGTTATGTTTAAGTAAAACCTGTGGAAGTTGGAAACCTTAATATGTTGAAAACCTGTCAACTTGGACGATTTTTTTCAGAACGATTGAAATCTCCAACTATTTGTATTATACCATACTATCTTGGAAGGCTGTCTATCTTAAACTTGGATGATTTAAAATACGTCTAAGTTAGACGATTCCTCACAAAAAATGTTTATATTCAAAGGTATAAATAATGTAAGATAGCTTTTATTACTTTGTTTCATTATTCATTTATGATCAAATTTTATCTAGTACAGGAAATGGTGGATTTGTAGTCAAAAAGGTTTGATTTATGTATTTCTTCGTTATTTCCTAAACCCTAATATAGGGAATTTGGGTTGAATTGATTTATATCATCTTAAAGCATTATTTTTTATTATTTGATATCACTCCTATATTAATAACTTCTTCCTGCCTCTAAAGTGGATAACTTGAAAACTGCTAAATTTGACAGTTTTTCAGGAAACCAACGCGTCCAACATACAAAGGTTTTACTGTATTATGTTTTGCAATTTCAAAAAATGTCTGCAGGTTTTTTCTAAAGCTTGTTGATAAATGAATTATTAATAAAACGCAATTTTAGTAGCGACAAGTTTGGTCCAAATCGGATCACAAAATCATTGCAAAGTAAAAATTGACTTACGTCTGCATTCAACTTTTGTCCATTCGCCATTCGTACAGTGAATTTTGCGATAGAACGTTGGATACGGAGCATAACCAGCAGCACAGGTAAAGAACAATTTTGTATTGTTTGGCACCGGTGTTCCCACTTTGAATGAAACTACCTCTTCCGGTAGATAGCCTCTAAATCGACGCAGGATTTGGCCGTTTTCAATCTTCGGTATAATGCAACCATTTCTAGCAACAATAACATTTCTCGTATATGTATATCAAGTAATTCCCAATTAAAGAATACTTGTCTGCAGCTAGTTAGGGTGTTTTATTAATGGTCGGAAATAATTTAAATCGAAAATCTTGAACTTAAATATATTAGAATTTGACCCAAATAATATTGATAAAATTTGCTTAAAAATTTTAAAAGAATTGAAAAGAAGTTTTGATAATGTAGAACAAGTATGAGCAAGCATTTAACCTTTTTGCCATTGCGGGTCAAAGTGAGGACTTAAATTTAGTGGGGGTTAAATTAAAAAAAAACACAAATTTTGGATATTGTTATGAAAATACGTACTAAAATCACTCAGAAAATCTATAAATTTGTTAGAAAATATCAGAATTGCACATTTTTTGCAACATTTGGCAAAATTGTCTTATATTTTATGTAAATTTGGATTATTTATCAAGAGTTTTTTTAATATTTTTTGGAATATTTTAAAAATTTAAAAACTAACATAAAAATATACAAAATTGGTCAAAATTTGTTGGGTAAATGCAATTATGTGGACAGAATGGAGATTTTCAGGGCCGAAAATAGACCGCGGGCTGGAGGTTGCCTATCGTTGATATAGTTTGTTCAAAATTGTCGTTTAGTGTTAACTGCGATTGTTTAGATGTATTATAAAATTCTTACTCATATGGTTCAATTCGCTCTTCAACTTCATTATCTTCAGGAGACTCAATCAACTCATCATACTTCCTAATCTGTTCGTTGATGAATTCCAAATGAAACGCAATGGATGTGTATAAAGTGTATTGGTTGGAATCGCACGAGTCGCGTTTACGTTTCGGCGCGATGCTAACGATTCCTCGTACAAAGTAACGGTCATCCGAGTCCGGAAATACTAAACCGCCACCGCTATCGCCCTTGCACGCACTCTTTCCCTGCTTGTATAGCCCGGCGCAGATTTTATCCTGTACGAAGGGATAAAAGTAGCGTTTGAAGTCGAAGCGTAATTTGCACTCGGTACGCATCGCATATTCAACGTTCAACATTTTCAGATGCTCCGACGCTTTGCCATCCGCTTCGGTTAATCCCCAGCCGACGACTGTGCCATTAATTTTGCTCAGTGTATCGTGGTTGAATAGGATGTTTTGGTCCACACATGCAGGAAGTACATAATGTGTCATTGCGAAGGGTTTTTCTAGGATTAGTGCAGCAATATCGTAATCCGAACGCGAATCGGATTCAAATGAGTAGAGTTCGGGTAAAATTATATTTTCCAACTAAAAAGAAATGATTACTAATAATACATTGTGTCCAAATAAGTCGCCAGCTTATGATTTATAAAGGAGATAGTTTGGAGAATTTATCTAAGGTTAATGCAGGATTCATGCTCAGCTATTTCTAGAAAGATTCCTTAAATTCCCATAAAAACAATGATTTAAAAAAATGATTCCTGAACAAATTAACAGCGTCAGGTTTTCCCATGTTGTTTGTAGAATCAATTTAAGTCTATGAAAATCTAAAACAACAAAAACGTGGGGAATTAAGGGTTTCCAATTTTCGTTGCCCCCAGCAAAAAGACAGTTGCAAATAATACAAATTTAGTAGACAAATATCAGTTTTAACAATTTTGGAAATTACTAAGGTTTGTTAAATGCATTTAGTAATGTGAGCTCCGATCTTATACGATTTATGTAAAAATTAACACATTTCTATGCCAGAGAAAGAGTTTAGACAAGCAAAAACTTAGGGAAGGTGATATCAGGAGTTTCAATACCTTTCCCCAATCACGTTTGTGATTTAGGTAACCTTAGGTAATAGATTTTCAAAATTCATGGAAATTACTAAGTTTCGTAAAATTCATCTAGTAATGTGAGCTCAGATCTTATATGATTCATGTAGGTATTGAAAAATTTCTATGCCAGAGGGAGTTTAAACAAACGGAAATGTAGGAAAGGTGATATCAGGAATCTGAGTACTTTTCGTCAAACCCGATAGTGATTGAGACAACCTTATAGGTACTAGGATTTCCAAATTCAGCCATACTTGGTAATTATATAACTTAGAAACTTACATTTCTGTATTGCACCGCATCGTTATTATCTCTTGAATCGTAATAGCTACGATAGGTTTTACCTACTCCAACTATATACTTGCTAGCATCTCCGTTTTTCTTAAACCTACTAAAACAATGAGCGGCTAAAAATAAAATTATATTTAATTTTTTTCCAATTGTGATAGTTCTTAACTCTACCTGATAGCGAAATTTTTGGTGTGATTATTGTTCCTCCACAAATTTGATTAAAAAAGTTTTTCGAATAATAAACAGCAATGTGCCAAACATATTCGTTTTCTTTTGTATCTTCGCCGCCGATAATCAATTTCGATGGTTGTATAAATTTTCTACCACACACTAAAATTCAAGAAACAATCAGTGAATAAAAGGTAAGCGGTCAAAATCTTCTTGCTCATTGATAAATTATATCTATCATGTAAGGTGTTCCAGCGCAAAGAAGACGGAGATAATTTTAGTAAATAATGGCAGAAAACCGCTCGAGCCAGTCAATTTTATTCTTGAACAGGACGCTTTATACAAGCTGGTATAATTTTGTGCTGTTAGCCATTCCAGGAGAGCAATATTCAATTTTATTATAATATTTTAAGAGATTGTAGGACATAATACGTTTCCTAAAAGGTGGACCCAAAAGAAACCGGACTGAAATATTTTTGCTCATTTTCATGCATTTTCCATTCGATTTTTGATGCGTTCCGACCAGAGCTACCTCTGAAAAGACGGATTCTATCAATTTTCGGTGAAAACTGCGTAAAACACAAAAAATATCAAATTTGACAGATGGATGAACTTGATTTTCATACGTTTTCCAAGCGATCTTCATCCAATTTTCATCTTCATCAGCTCGAGTTGGTCTTATTCAAACAAGTTTCGGTAAAAACGCCTTAAAAATCGCTCGGATAAAATGAATAATCAATGAAAGACAAGAAAGTTTGTTATTTTAGTGAGTTTCAGAGCGTTTTCACCGGAAATTAATAGAATCCACATTTCCGAAGGTAACTTTGGCCGCATGGGAAATGCGTGAAAATGAGCAAAAATGTTAAATTTTATAGATGGGTGGACTCGATTTTCATGCCTTTTCCAAGCGAACTTCATCCAATTTTGATCTTCCTCATCTCAAGTTGGTCTTATTCAAACAAGTTCCGGTAAAAACGCTTCGAAAATCGCTTGGAAAATGCAAATAATCAACGAAAAACTAGAAAATTTAATATTTTAGTGGTTTTTAGAGCAGTGGTTTTTTTGCGACGGAAATTAATATAATACACTTTTCCGGAGGCAGACCCGGTCAAACGCATCGAGAATCGCATAGTAAATGCGTGAAAATGAGCAAAAATGTCTCAATCCAGTTTTTCTTGTGCCCACCTAAGTATCATATGTGTTGGTATTGCGGACGATGTACTTAATACAAATCAGGACTATTACAAATATTAATCAGCACGTCACCGTATGTTTCCTAAACTTATTTACTTATATAAAATATCACCTGGTTGGCAAGTGTAAGTTGGCTCATAATCCCAATACCCAAATTGGCAAATAAATACATTGCGCTGCTCCTTATTTCGATTCTCGAACATTTCATCACAACTGAAAATCACAGTGGTACCAGCGTAGGGATTATCACATGATGTTTTTGTACTGTTATATTGGCAATTCGTCTGCACACCACCGCCTGGCAATTTAAATGACGGACATGTTTCTAAAATGAAATAAAGTTTAAAATATTTGTTAATACCTCTTGGTGAACTATTAATATAATATTGAGGATTAATAATTAAAAACATTTGGTTTTGATTTATTACAGATTTTATTTATGTAAAGTCTATGCGCGTTTTAGCTATACAGTCATCATCAGGACTAAGCTATAGACAACAAGAAATAGACAATTTATATGATTTAAGCGAGATTACAAAGATAAATTCAAAAAGGCCAGAAACAAAAATTAGCGTTAATGAATGACACACTGGATTTAATTGATTCATAATTGTTAAATTTGTACCTACTTGGGAATAATTTTTAGTATAAGGTCTTTAATTTTTTACCTATTTAGTTTACTTTACATTTCTCTGAATATATTTTTGTTATCCCATTTAAATCATATAAATAGTCCGTTTCTTGCTGTTTATAGATTAGTCCTGATAATAAATACAATAAAATCTATAGTCACTCAAAACAAAGTGTATTTAATTATTACTTCTCAATAAAAAAATAATAATATCATCATTTTAACCAAGTTTATTCTACTTACTTATACAACTGGCTTTTCCATTTGCTACATCCTCACAGGATAATACATTTGAAGGATACGCCTTAAATCCTTGATTGCAAACAATTTCAACTTTTGTATTTCCATTTGCGGTTTCCTGTGCATTCAAAACTGTTAGTGTTCCATAGTCGAATGTTGATGGCAGAGTACAACTTTGTCTACAAAACTATAATGAATATAATTTGTAATTAATTGCTATTAAAATTGGTGTTACATTAAATTAATTTTTAATAAAACTATACAGAACAAACAAGTAAATCGCATGATGTCGCTTTCACATGTATTTCTAAACTAAACAGTATGTGTTTAAAAAACTTGTTTTGCTGTTTTATCCTTGTTCAAAATAAAAACAACGTATTAATTTAAGCAGCACATTGAAGCAATATGAATCGTTGGGAAAGACAATATCTTATAAATAAAATATGCAAATTTCTACTACTAGGTGACTGCATTTTGCTTATGCAATCAATTAATATGGCAATATTTTAATTTTAGCAACATTTTGCACAAAAATTAAAAAGAAAATTATAAATAGGTAGAATATTTGTTTAAATTGAATTAGTGCGACCTTGGAGAAATTAATTGTCGCTTTAGACGTTATAATCAATTACAAAGATGCTTAGTCTATCGGTAAATTGTTAAATATACGCAAGAGAATCTATGGACGTTAGAAAAACGTTGAGAATCAAATTGTAATACAACTTATTAAGGCTTCACTACAATTCGAAAAAGGACGATATCTTGGAATGAGTTACAGTTTGTTTATACATAGTTGCGCTTGGATAATAATGGCATATAGCGTGATGTAAGCTGAAATTGTTTTATTTATTGCATTGTACAATAATTAATAAGAATCTTAGAAATATGTAGCAACCAAGCGCCGATATGCCTTAAGCGGCGGTGGTAATATTTTGCGGCCGACTGCGCCACTCGACCATCGTCAAGATTGCCATGTAGACTGATAATATACTGATTAAGCTTTCGATTCTGTTGCCGATGCTGTAACGAAAAACAAATATAGCGTATCGCAATCTTACGCAAGGCCAGCGAATATTCGAGATTTTGCATTATTAGATTATTAGATCATTTCTTTGTGGATGCTATCTATTTATAAGGAAATGTAGTTAATCATTTATTAATATTAAATTGCTAACAAATTATTTAAATATGTTAGTATTAATGAAACGACATAAAATATTTATTTTTACAATACAATTTAATATTTTGATAATAAATTCATTACGATATTGGGTTTTTTATATAAATAATATTGTAGGCAATTTATGTAACGACTTTTTTTGTATTCACACCTTCTCAGTGTGCTGCTGCGGAATTTAATATACAAACAGCATTTCATCAACTATTTACATTACTTTTATCGATTAACTGAAATTAATGCTGATAATTTATAGCATTTGTTTAAAAAGCATAAATGCGAAAAGGACGCTTAATTACCAACAAATCGATTAAATTAAAGAATATAAAATCAACTATAAAGTGTAATTTATTATTCCGTTTTTTTTCTTTCAGATACTGCAATGCACAATAGATTTAAATTTAATTATCTTTGAATTACAAATGAGAAACGATAATTTACTGAAATGTCATTGTTAATGAATACTATATTCTTGTTAATTATTTATAAGATATATTAGTTTAACTTCTAAAGGTAAAATATATCAGATTATAGTTTAATAAAGGAATATTTTCAGAAATTTAGTTTTTCTTCTGCGCCACATATCGTTTCACATGAATTATTAATTAAACACCATTTGCAGCTTTTAATATATATTTAATATATGTAATATTATTTGTTTATTAAAATAATGTACGTATTAAAGGCAATGTGTAACATACAAGGAGAAATAAATCAAATAATAATAATAATAAGCATATTAATTTTTACAATTGCATGAAAAAATGACAATTTAATTTAATCTTGAAAAAAATCTTATGAAACAAATATAAAATATTAAAAAGTTCAATAATTGTTTACACTTTCTTGATTGTTACTGATAATCTCCTTTCAATAAAATGATAGTTAAATTATATTTAAACAAAAAGATTAACATTTGTGTGTTCTTTAAATCAAGCAAAATAAGATTGTTGATGTGTGTAAAAAAAAAATATTTTAGATAAAATAAAAGATCGCATTCTCCAAGAATCATTATATATTTTATTATACATATTAACTTTCTGCTATTATAACTAATTAAGCATTATATAACTATAACTAATCGGCGCGTGCCACCTTTGCAGTTCGTGCTTTTCTCCAATTTCTCTATTTTTCATAGCTTCTAATTCTTTACGTGCCCACAGATTTTTTACTAATATGACAATTTTGTTCTTTGCCAGTAATGTTATAAACAGGGGTAATATTTTAATTATATAAGACAGACACTTTATTGTGAGACTTCATTAGAATCTAATAATTACTAATTAACACAAATATTGCGCTAGCCTTACGCAATATTAATTGTAACAATTACTAAATATAATAAGTAAAATAAATCAAACAAAGTTTGCTTAGCAACAAACTTAACTCTGATATATTATATTTATTGCAACACTTGCAATTCTAATAATCGACTATCTAATTTCTATTGTAAGTGTAACAATTAATTGTGCTCTAATGTTTTCAGCAGGCTCAAATATGAAAATACCGCTTTAAAAATCTGTAAATAAGAATCATGTATTAAATATTTATCTAGCAATAAGTTGATGATTGTATTACATCGATTATGGCCATTCGTCTAACTATCAAGATTTTGATCGATTTGAACTGAAAATCGGTTTGGGTGAGTTGTATACCAATAGCGATATTTCTTTTAAATTGCTCCGTTTTGTCAATCCATTCATTTTCATACCATGCATTCGATAGTTCACAAATCTAAAATGACGCAACAATTGATTATTATTATATCTAATGATTAAAAAAATTATGATCTGTGTACTTCGTCTGATAATACATTACAGAGTTCTGCAAATACGCTGAAATGGCATAGGATGCACGTGCTGTAACACAAACTACGAATCTTTCGTATAATCGGGATTGATCTGAAAACTGGCAATTAGTTTTTGATTAAGGTGTATTTTACCATTGATTAAAGAAAATATATAAGAGGGTTTATTTAATGGAACTCACGAAATATATTAATATATATTAATATTTGGAAGCGTTTGCAATCAATTTCGAAAGTTGAGCTTTTAATACATATTTGAGTGCAAACTGTATTGCACATTTTGCATATATGATATTTTCTTCACTCTATGTATTTTTTTAATCAATGATATTACATTATGGTAAATGTAAATACGTTGATGTTATGATGTAAGCATCCATACAAACCACACTTATTGTATTGAAATAAATGAAGATGATAGGTAATAGATGCACCGTAGTATATATTTTAAAAATGCTTAAATTGAAATATTAAAAAAAATATTACAAAATTAAGATCAAATGCAATAATGTAAAATGAACCTGATCAATTTGTTGTGATAGGTAACGCACTCGGCAAAATCACGTCGGCTTTTCAAATGTTTAATACGGTAGTTGAGGATTTTCATCTGCGCTATCAATTCCATCGAATTTAGTATAAATATTCCAACGCCTGCTGTCATAAGGAACGCGATGTAGTAAGAATAGTACATCTGCGAAAGTATGACAGGCAAATAAGTATTTGGCATATACACCGCCATTGCCAACAGTCCATACTCGTCGAAGAAGATCATAACGTCGCCGCTAAGAAGTGCGCCAAAGACAGCGAAGCAAAATATCAAAAATAAGCGATAATATCGCGCGAATATAACACGAAGCTCATCCTCCAGCTCCTTCGGCGCTTCATCGACGTTCCACAATTCATCGGTCAGCATCAGCATACGATTGAAGTGTTCACGATAAAAGGTGAGTGGGATGCAACGTACCTCGACCTTTTATTATTATACAATACATTAAATAACAACCTATATATATATATATATATATGATTTAATTGTTTTCACTTACAAAGATGAAGATGCCGAGCGTCCAAATGGCATCTGCTAGAGTTAGAACATTGTCGGGACGATTTCCATATTCAAAACACATTGACACCATCATCAAAATTGTTATCACCATGAAATGAAATGCAAACGCATTTTTTATCCACAGTCTCTGGGTTGGATGCTGAAGTATGTAATAATAACATTTCGATGTAATGTTTCTGGTGCTGGTTAAATAATCGCTCAGTTTCAACATGACGTCGCTGTGTTAAGAATAAGTTCGTTGTAGACTACTTCGCAGTTATATAGGTAATATATAGTAGTACATTAATATTAAAATACGGTATAGAATTATTATAATATATAGGTATAATTTTCAATATTATTTTTCTTTATTAATTCATGTTACTCTTTCATTTTGATCGTAAATGTAAAAGTCTTTATTTTAATAACTATTTTATATATTTATTAAAAATAATGTATAAGTAAGTTTGGTTCAAGCTCGAACTATTTGACAAATAATTACTTTGAAAATTTCCTGAAACTCAAAGTAGGTCTCAAAATAAATAAAAAATAATTATAAATAATATAGGTCTTTAATTATTGAAGTTGGTGCACAAGGTTGCACTACTGCTGCGTTGCTGATATGCAATTTGTCATTAAATTGTTAATAACTTTTGAAAATAGCTACGACCATTGAGATGCTGATATTCCACCATAAACTATATTAAATTACCAACAAATCCATGGTGGTAACATTGACAAATAATTATAAATAAAGAAATTATTGAAAAAAATTGATTGTTTAACGTTTTCATTATTATCTATGTAAATTATCTGCGACCATTGAAATATCGGCAGTGGGATGCATTCTAGATGAAATGAGCAACATTTGTGTGAAGAAAATATAAGAAAAAGCTTATATAAATCGAAATTCTAAACATTCAAAATTTATTATAAATTATAGAAAAAAGGTGCTAACTTAACGCCGGTAATCACTTTATACATATAAATATAAACATTATATAAATTAATATTTATTTTCTGCTATTTTTATATACACAAACAAAAAATTTAATTTATGATATGAAAATATTAAATAGCGCTTACTTTAATCATCATTTCCTTATATAAAGCGTCAATTCCACCATGTCAAAGATAACCAATAAGATACCCAATAAGATTTTCAGCTATTTCGTAAATTTACAAACGCTGAAGCTAACGAAAAGCGTTATAATATTATTCAACATCTCCTACTACAACTGCATCTTTCCGAAAACTGTTGACAATCGCATTCGCATCAATAAAACATTCTTCATCGTCTCATTTCTAATAAAATCTTCCATATTCTGGGGTCTACTAATCATTAAAATAATCAATTCACGGCTAACCGATCGATTTGATATTAATTTGGACGATTAAATATAAACAAAATACTGACAGCGACAAAAATATCATATAAATTAATAGTAGTATTTATTTTCTACTATTTTTATATACACAAACAAAACATTGAATTTATGTAATGAAAATATCAAATATCGCTTATTTTAATCATTATTTCCATTCAAAGCGTCAATTCCACCATGTCAAAGATAACCAATAAAATATCCAATAAGATATTCAGCTATTTCGTTAATCTACAAACGATGAAAATAACAAAAAGCGTTATAATACTACTCAACATCTGCTACTACAACTGCATCTTTCCGAAAATTGTTGACAATAGAATTCGCATCAATAAAACATTCTTCATCGTCTCATTTCTAATAAAATGTTCCATATTTTGTGGTCTACTAGTCGCTAACATCATCAACACACCGCTAACTGATCGAATTGAAGTATTTTTGGTAACAACCGCTACAATTTTACTATTTCTACAATCGATTTTACCAAATTTATTGTGCATGTACAAGAATTGCCTTAAAGACATTCAGAAAATGTTCGATTTGCTACAAATCATCAAAAAGTCGTTCATTTATTTAAAGGTTGATATGCCATTACTCGACATCAAGTACGGACTGATCTTTTACAGCATATTTTGGATAACCGGAGCGTTTATTGAATACCAAACCAGTGTAACGTTATACTACTACTTACAATTCTGCTTAAATGATGCAATTAATATAGTAACCACCGTCTTCTTAACGCTACTACAATATTTTATCCTGAAAACGTTACGGCAATTCCTGGTGCAGCTGAATTTGTTGCTGAAACGGTTGAAGCGAAATCGCATCTTCAAGATTGTCTACATCTATAACAAAATCCTGAATTGCGTGGAGGTGTTCAATGTGATATTCGGCTGGCAAATTTTCCTCACCCATTTGCAGGTGATATTCAATACGCTGATAACGATCTATGGCTTCGCACAGCAGCCACATGATGTGGAGGACTTGTTTTTGAACGCTTTATGGACTTTACAGTTTTATGTAAGTATACCTAAGTATTAAATTGTTGGTAGATACTATCAAACGTGGGACAAAGCGAGTGAATTGTTTCAGTTAGTCAGAATATGATCATTCGCTTTGACCCACGTCCGATAATACGTGAAAAAAAATCATTGTCGTGTTGTAACTCAGTGTTTCGAATTGATTTGCAAATAGGCAATAGGAAAAGAATTAATTTTGATTTATTATCAAAAGCGGATGTTTCGAGATCAACGGTCTTTTGAATAGTCCAATAGTAATAGTATCAGTATCAATGTGTCAATCACATTTGTACTAAAAAATATGCCGATGATCAGGGTGTCCAAATTTACACTCGTTCCAAGTTAATTTTTTTTTGTGAATCAACTTTATATATTTTACCACAGGCATACCTAGATACTAGGTATACTACCGTAAAAGTCTAACCGCCCATTAGTGGCGCGATAGGAACCAGGTTAACTACCAATGATCTAGGGCCAAATTTAGCAGATGACAGGTAAGACATTTGCTCGAGAGCTACCATTAATTGGGCTTTGTAATCTTAACAACATTTAAATGCTTATAATCGGTCCTTGGAATCGTCTAATAGTAATATATTAGTATCAGTAGCAATGTGTCAGTTACAGGTATGTAACTTGCCGATGAGCAGAGTGTCAGGTAAGACACTTGCTTGGGACTCACAATTAATTGGCCCTCGTAGTCCAAACTACACTTAAATGTTTATAATCAGCCCTTAGCTTATTAATAGTATAATAATCAAAGACGTTTGGCAAAATAGTCTTAATTTTGTAGAATTCTCGAAAAAAAATTGCCAAAAATATCTGAAAACTTAAAATAATGTTTAAAAAGAAAAAAATATATCCAGGAACTCATAAAAGTGCTCTTGTGTATGTAAATTTATAAAAATGTCTATAAATGTTGATTTCCCCAAGGCTTATGAAAGTTTATATTCTACCTACAATTTGCTGTAAAACTATACCAAATTATTTGCTTTAGGTGCAGTCGTTGGTGGTAGCATATTATTGCAATGCCGTACTCAACGAAAATCAGAAGACATGTCGTATAATTTTCATGGCAATGGGAAAATATTCACATCTACCGGAAATCACAACATATTTGTCGGATATTATCGAGCAGAGTAATTTCCTGAAATTCACCGCAGCTGAATTCTACGATATCGACAATCGAATGATCTTCATGTTTATCAACTTGATAACCAGCTATATTATTGTTATTGTACAGTTTTCATCAAACTAAGACGATTTAGTGATCGTAGTGCACATAAGTTGTGTTTTAGTCATCTTAATTCGCACATAATTGATGTGTATACATTTAAATTTGAAGTAGTTTTTTCATACCACAGAACAAGCACTAGAATCAATTATAATCGTTACGATATTTGTCAATTTCTATCTATCAGATGCCGATATGCGAAATTCAGCCACATGTATGCAATTGTTTATTTGTTGTGACCAATTTACAAACGTGTAATTTCTCATTCCTCGTATGCCCCAGAAAAATAAATATTGTTGAGTTGGAATAGAAGTAATGAAATTTACAATAACGAATAAACACAAATCGGTGATTGGCCTGCAATAAAAACATGTTTTAATTAAAATGTGTGTAGCGCCATTGCAAATATTTCGAATAATTAATTTTTATTATTTCCCTATTAGTATTATTATATTTATTAAAATAGTTAAAAAATAGACAAAATTTTACTAATCGTAAGATAAAATAATAGTTTCCAATTTCTTTCTGATTAATAGACTAGTAATGTTTTTTGCTTTTAACAGACATTGTACAAAACACATACATAAATATTAATGTTTATTTGCGTTGGGTGATAACAACAATTAGTTGTTCAAAATAAAATTTAATAATTACATATAAGAAAATTAAATAAATAAATTTGGGTATAAAAACGCACGCAGGATGCAGATAGGGCATCAATCATCATCGTTCGGTAAATCATCCAACAACCAGCAATATGTCTGTGAGTACTTATTACTGTTTAATGGCGATTTTAGCCGCAGCGATTACTTGCGCTAATTGTGGACGATCGTCATCATCGAACCAAATACATCTACGGCCACTCATTGTACCTGTAAGTATTGTATATGTCACACTAACGCTTATTCAATTCCTTAATTGCGAGAGTCCGAAAGGATGTTAGATATTAAATGTTGGATTTCATAGATGCCAATCACGAGTTATCTTGTAGAGTTTGATTTTCCAATCGCCAATTTTTGTAACTAAAACCAACTACGAGTTATCATCTCATAGATTATGCTATTGTTAATCACCAACTTCATTTTATTTCGTAGTGTAATTTATCAATTTATAATATTTTTTTCCCATAGCGTTGGAGCGATTTTTGCATCGCCGGCAACGACCGCCTGCGCACAATTGAGGACACTTGCGAGCAGCAGTACGGGCTCACCCAAGCACGAACGTATTTCTATCCATATGTGAGTGCCAAGGAGCAGAAGGACATCCGTTGTAGCGAGAACTGCATCTACGAGGCGTTCGGCGTCTATCCGACGCCCGAGCATCGTCTGAATACGACGGCGAGCAAAACCGTGCTGCCCGAGTATTCGTTCGATTGTTTGGATGAGTGCGGCACGTACATGAACGACGACCACTGCATGCAGTCGTATTGCATCACGCAGTGCATCTACGGTTGCCTGATTGACGATTTGCGCTGGTTCAAGAGTCATTGTGTGGGCCATGCAAACAGATCCTAAACTTAATGTACTTTAGCATATTTATTATATTTATTACAAATAAATTAACTAAGCATACAAAATAATTTTCTAGTTTATTTACATCTTTTGCATTTTTGCAATTGAGGAATTAAAGAAGCGTTAGTGTGTGATATACAATACTTATCGGTACAATGAGTGGCCGTAGATGTACTTGGTTCGATGATGATGATGGTCCACAATTAGCGCAAGTAGCCGCTGCGGCGAAAATCGCCATTAAACAGTAATATGTAAGTACTCACAGACATGTTGCTGGTTGTTGAATGATTTACCGAACGGTGATGATTGATGATTTTTATACACAAAGAATATTATTGTTTATTTAATTTTTATATATACGTCATTATTTAATTTTATTTTGAACAAGTATTTTTTGTTATCACCCAATGCAAATAAACATTAGTATTTATGTATTTAATTGCTGAATGTGTGTTAAATGCAAAAAATTACTAGTCTATTAATCAGAAAGAATTTGGAAACTATTATTTTATCTTAGTAAAATGTTGTCTATTTTTTAACTTTTTAATAAATATAATAATACAACGGATAAGTAAATAATAGAAATGAATTATTCGAAATATTTGACGCTACACACATTTTAATTAAAACATATTTTTATTGCAGGCCAATCACCGATTTGTGTTTATTCGTTATTGTAAATTTCGTTACTACTATTCCTACTCAACAATATTTATTTTTCTGGAGAATATGTGGAATGAGGACGCGTTTTGAACTATAGTTATTTCAGTAACAATTTTAGACTTGAAAATAGTATAAATACACGTTCGTAAATTGATACCTGATGGATGGCAAATATCATATTGATTATTATTTATTTTTAGTGTTTGTTTTGTGCTAAGACGCATACTGACCACTGGAACAATAGAAAGCAATGAAAAATTTCAACTTTCTCATACTTAGTTTATGTTAGTTTTCATATTTTATTATTTAACTTATTGAATTATTCACATCATTTACTATAAATTAATAGTTTCAATGGTACTGTTTACCACTTTACCAACTGCCGCTGGACGCAGATAGAGACGTATGTAAATAAGGCAAAAAAGGACGGAGGCATGTAAAATATATTCTCGAAGCTATTATCAATACAATGTTGGATTAGACAGTTCTAAAGAAAAGTATATATAATACTATTAATTACGTGCTTCTTTTTGTCGCAGGCGGCTTACGACCCGTTTTGCGTTTGGCACTTCTTTTTTCTTTCAGGTTTCAATTTTTGCGCGTAATTCTTGCAAGCGTTCCCGCTTGATTCCAATATGTTAGATGGGCGATTGGGATCGGCGCCTTCTTGATCAATTTTTACGTCTTTTCTGGGTGTTCGTCGTGGATCGCGTGTCGAATGTCACTTCTTTTTTCCGTTGTCCACGCTTTACCCGTACATTGAACAATATATTGCCCGCGCGTTTGATTAGAATGCTGCTCTTTACGCAATATGTCACAGCCTTTTTCACAACATTGTACTTCTGGCCAACCTGTTCGACGATTGTTTCCAGCTTCAAAAGCCCCTACCTTCGTTCAGGGAGCCGATGTCTTCGAGTACGTGTGGCACAAGTGCTGGTTTAATTTGCGGCATTTAGAAAGGCGAAATTTTGAACCAAAAATTTTGGTATGACAAAAATATTGTTTAAATGTCGCTTAAGAAACAAACTGCTTCCAATTACATATCCTTCCTTATCCAGTACTTGATATTTGCTGTTTCCTTCATGGGGAATGCAAGCATGTTACAGTAAATTGTTTATATCAATCGTTTTATCAAGAATCCCAAAGATGTTGTACACAGGATCAATTAAAATTGTATACAAAATCTAAAATAACATTAATTAGCCAAATGATTATTCAATAATAATGATAGAGCAATTTAGTTCATTATATATAGTCAGTATATTAGTGTTAGTATTCTAACAATAAGACGGGGCCTGGTCGTTTCGAGAATCGCCTTCTTCATAATACTCAACGGGTTTTGAAATATTCACAATGGTGCGGTATTGGCGATGGGCGTCGTTCGGATTGGAAAGGTCGCGGTACGCCTTATCGCCGGCAACTGAATATAGCTTTGGCAGATCATCGCGCTTAAAGCAATGCGCCGCTATAACAAAATGATTGGGGATGCTTATTTAATTGGAACAGTTTTCTGCGTTTGTGTTTTTTCGCAATTTTACAAGTATTTGCCGCTTAAGGCTTAATAACGTGAACAAGGTCGGTGATAAAACGCAAAACGGTGTAAAAAAGGTAAAAAGAACCTGCGCAGGCCAGCTCAATAGACATTTTCGTACACAAATAATACGGGTAAGCTCTCCAAACCTCCCAAGTTTGTCAGGAATTGGTAGGTCTGAGGGATTTGCTCTCATGTCCAAGAATAAAATATTCTGAGCGTTGAGCTCAAACCATAGGTATGTACACTCGTTGAAAGATTTGTTTATGCGACATTCGATGAGGGGGTAGTAGAATGTGGCACAAACAAAACATTCAACGATTGTAGTCATATAATAATTTTAATACAGAATAATTGCCGACCAGACAAGGGTTGGGGAATTTGATCGGTTATGTGTTAAAAAGCAACAAATCTTGTTGAGACGGTTTGAAACTTTAAATGAAATATTCAATTACCTGAGAGTACAATGCTTGATGTGATTAGAATGCCGTCGCAAATATTGTAAAAGCCTTTATAAATGCCCAAATGCCAAGGAAATTCTTGCCATCTTGCCGCTTTACCACCGATTACCAATTCTATTGCTGAGGCGTTGTGTATTCCACATACTGTAACAAATCGTAGATGTGAAGAATGTAAACACTATGATTATTTAGTTAGTTTGTATTTGTTGTTATATTATTCTTAACAGATACAGAAGTAGATGATAAAAAAATGGTTATGCTTATAATGCTTGTTTAAAATACGTAAAAAATGCAGAATTTTGCATCAATTTTATAGTTGAGGAGTTGTTAATAAATGATACGTCACTAAATTACATATTCCTTTAAATAATAATTTAATAAAAATAATTGGGTTTTGCGAGTTGTTACAATTTGCATTCTCACTAAAAGAGCTAAAAGATCTAAAAAATAAAACAAACACAAAAATGATATTTATCACAAATTACTCGCATGTAATTAGGTAATTCTATTAGTTCGCGACCGATTTGCGCGCTGTCAGAAATATTCCTTTTTGACTGTGCTGTTATCAATTTTATCATCATATTATTTACGAAGAGTGAACTACAGGTCCAGTGAGTCAACATAAGCTTAAAAAAAGTTGACTTGAATTAAGTTGTGTGCATGGTTAGTATTCAAAATGGAAAATGATAAGTTGATAATGTCATATTATTCGAACTCAAAAATGGAATGAGAGTTGGTACTGCTCCAAAAAATATTAAAGACGTTTTATTTGGATCGTGCTCTTGCTCTAAGGATAGTTAAAAAGTGGTTTTGTCGATTTCGAAATTGTGATTTTAATAAAAACGATAAAATTCGCTCTGAATTCAGTTTGTTCCGTTCTGTCAGAATGTGCGGAACCCATATATCGAGTTTTGAAGTGTAGCCAGAGTTTTTTAAATGACAAAATGCCGTCTATTTGTCAACATTTAAGTTCTTAGCAATCTCTTAAGTCGAAATTCTTGGATTACTGTTCCTCAAATCACGGATCCAGTCATCATTAATGCCGCAAGGTCGCGCAGCGCGAGGTTGATCGTTTAAACTGAAATCACTATTTCTAAATAGACCAAAACACTTATTAACTGTTCTTAGAGATCCAAATAAACGTCTTTATTATTTTTTCTAGCAGCACTAACACTCACACCTTTTTTAAATTCGTATAATATGAAATATCGCATATTCAACTTAATATCCTCCATTTTGAATACTAACCCTGCACACAACTTTAAGTCAACTTTTTTTTAAGCTTATGTTGACTCACTGGACCTGTAGTTCACTCTTAGTAAATAATATGATTATAAAATTGATAACAGACTATCAAAAAGGAATATTTCTGACAGCGCGCAAATCGGTCGCGAACTTATGGAATCACCTAATATTTTACTAGACGCAGCCCGTTGCAAGCAACGGCAATTCTTAGGCCTGTTTTGTAAGCAAGGGAAAGTCAGGCATGTTTTGCGGAAGTGCTATTTATAACAACCAAGTAACCAATTTGCGCCCTTGATGTTCGTGTTTGAAAATTTCAACCTCAAATAACTCATACACACTAAAGTTTTTTATTGTCTTTAATTGTATGACTTAAACAATATCGGAAATTAGAAACATTCGTATAACAACTAATTAAATCAAACTTACGCAATCATTATCAATTTTTCAAATTTAATTGGCACGCCAATGTGAATGACATTTCATTGAATGACATAAAATATTGAAATAAACATATTGTTATGATGACTACATAAACAAAATTGTCATGACGACGATGCCGAGAATCCGGATACCTACACATTCATACATATATATAGAGATTTTTAACAGGCATTGATACATGGAAAGCTTATTAAAACAATATAACAAATGTGATAGGATATACAATTAGTTCGGAACCACACGGAATAATATAATAGAGGCAGATGAGAATTCATATGGGAGGATTTTGTTGCAATTTTGTTGTATTTTAAGTTGCCTACATATTCACAAAAAAGTAGTTTCCTAATTTGCCGTTACCTGGTCTAACCTCACACTTGCTACAAAAATTTACATAGGCTATTCCCATCTGCCTCTATTAAATTGTTTGTGGTATTGGCAATAGGCTATTTACGGACCCTGTTTAATCAGGTACTTACATGCAGTGTAAATTAAAAATCCTATCTTTGTATTGCATTGAAAAGAAATCCATCTTCACCAGAGGCATGAGCATAAATAAATTAAAAAAGAATTCGGATGATTATAAGTAAATTAAAATAGCACACTTGCAAAAAACGCGTTTTATTAATAGACGACTTCGTATTGTACTAATAATTTAGTAGATCAGTCAAATATGTGTACTTATCCGTAGGTGGTTACGCACAGACGCATTAAGTTGTTTACTTCATATACCATCATGTACGTACAGGTGCGAGTGCTGAGACACACGCGCGTGGTTGTGCCTGGTTTAGTTGCAATTTTCCAAACGTCACACATGTGTGTGCACATTACGCACAAAAGTTGTGTGACGCAACCACTAAATTGTTAGTACACTACCAGGGTGGTCCAGTGATAAGACGTGTGTCTTCCAACCGCCGCTTTAATGGAGGACACATTCAGGTATCTGCCGGTTAATTTTTGCCATGTAATTTTAGTGCTTTTTAAATAATTTTACTATCAGTCGTTTAAAATATCATTTGTGTTAATTGGATTAGAAGTTTGAGCAAAGATGAGTGAAGATACAGGTGAATGATATGCACTTTTTATCATCGGCCATATTGTTAAAACAATGATTCGTCAATTAACGCAATTAATTCATTTCAAAAACGCGGTTATTAACCAAATTTAGGAATAGAAACATCCTCTAGTCATAGCGCAACGGTGCAATGTTCAACTAAATTTTGGCTTGTGAGTAAATTTAAGGTTACGTTAGCTTGCAATATCAAAAAGATTGCCTTTCTCTGCTTTCGTGAGTTGATAACGACATATTAACCATAAATACTCATTACTTGCAAATTAAACAAGTTATCTAACAGAATTTGAGAATAACTACATTCTCTAATGCAACAGTGGGCAACTTCCGGCCCGCGCGGCCCTATTGTGGCCCTCGCCAACTGTTTTGCGTTTACTCAACAAATTTTTACACTTTTCTACCACTCTCTGCACGTAAATGTAATACAATCAACTTTTTGTTTCAGCAGCCCATCATCTTCTCAACTGCGTTGTTTCTTCTTACTTTTAAATCATACAACTAAAACTTTTGATTAAAAATTTGGTTGGAAAAATTGGCGACAAGTTTCGATTGGGATTATGACGTCATCAAGGTGAGTGAATTTTATTTTTCACCATTGAATATTTCATTAATGCTTATAGACATATAGACATAGTAGTAACGTATCGGATAATAATGTATAAATTCAAGTTTTGAGTTGATCACACAGACGTAGTAGTAGTACCACCGACAATATAATGGAGGCAGATGGGAATTTTTATGGAAGAATTTTGTCGCAGTTTTGCTGTATTTTAAGTTACCTACATATTCACCAAAAAGTAGTTTCCTTTTTTTGGTTTTACCTGTTCTAACTTCAAATTTTACTTTGCACCATTACTGTGTAATGTTATGCCATTGTTATTAATACGACAGCAGACAGTAATCGTCTTTTCTCTTATTCTTTCTAATGAAGTGTCCCACTGAATGGTTGCGACGTCGTGTTTATATGTCTATATTAATATCTCCTAATTTAATTTCGCAAAAGTTTTGAACTACCTCGTAAATTGCATTTAATACAATACTGCCTTTTTCTCTTTTTGCAGACATCATCATCCTAATTCGTTTCTTTGGTTCCGTTCGCGGCCAGCGTCTAACAGCATCAAGTCGTTTGGCGTCCGGTTGAATGCGCCGCGAACATTCAGCTGGAAGGCGACGATACGATGGGTGTTGGACGTATTCGCGTCGCCACACTTTGATAGAGGTAAGCATTAAAAATGTTTCTGATCAAAAGCAATTCCAACTGTGTTGATTGATAATAGTATGTCTTACTAATTTTGTGCTTTAGTTTCAGTATTTTCCACCCAATCAAGTGCTTGGTTTTAATTTTAAATCATCCGCGTCGGTCGCCATCCAGATCNTATGTTTTTGTATTTTTTTTCATAAATATAAGTTTTATTTCTTTTCTATTATTTTTTTTACCGGGGCCCGAAATTTCTGTCAACGCCCCTGCTTGTATGTACATACATTGCCAGCGCAATACTAATTCCCTTTCTTTTAATTTCAGAATGTGTGATTTCATGCAACGATTCCGTAAGGTGCCATCAGGTTGCGTTCAGCTACAAAGCGTAGCTGGGCAAAAGGTAACAATCCGCTTGCACGTAGTTGCTACTAGGTGCGCTATTCTGCTTGTTGGTATTGCTTTTATTGTTCCATGCCTTTTTCTTTCGCATTTGTGGGTTGAGGACGTATTTTCAGGTTCGCGTCGCGTTAGGGCGTTTGGTGGTTGGGTCCTTGTATCTCGCGCGCGACAGATGCGGGGTGCATTTCTCCCTCTGCGGAGAAGTGTACGGAAAGCGATGAGGGCCGACCTCCACATGGTGCTTTCTGGGTGACGCAAACAAGCTTTCGACAGGATGATTGTTTTAGTAGAGCTTGCAAGTGTATTTTTTTACAAAACAATGCACTGTAAAAGCTACTTTTACAGGCAATAAAATAAATAAATTGTAGTCTATGTAGCTACATACCTGGTTCGCATTTATAGTACGGCTCCGCACTTTATTTTCCATGTCTGCAGGTAAAGACACGCGTATTATTCGCTCCGTTTTCGTAATATTCATTTCTGCACTCAAAGATCACTACTGTGCCGACGTACGGACGCTCACATGATGTACTCACATTGTTGTACTTGCTAGTTGGTATCGCTGTGGTGGTGTTTGCAACCGATGGACACGTTTCTATACAAATTCATAAGAAAATATATATTAACGATGATGATTGTTCAAATTTTAAATTATTTAAGATACTCTAACAGATAGCAAATAAAAGCAAATTTAAATTCCAAAAATTATATCTGATATGATATTTGGTGAAAGTTTGTGGAAAATTTTTATCTAGAAAAGCGATTTCTCATTATCTATTTTACACAATTTTTGTATTTTTTGTTCTATTTTTAGAATGCAATGATAGTATTGAAAGTATTTCACTCAATTTACCTGTTTTTTGAGCAATTTAATAACTGCCCTCGCATAAAATCAGCAGAATAATGATAAAATTTATGGTAAAAACTACACAAAAATCGTTAAAAACTGTGATAATTCTGAACAAAGATAAAATGCAACGACGGGGATTTTTAAACAAAAAAAAAAAAACATTGTATGTCAAATACCATAAAAATTTACCAAAACAAAACAAAACTCATTTTACGCGTTTTTCACATGGCAATCTTGAAAATTATTTATACGATTTTGTGTTGGCAATCTGCTTACTTATACATTTTGGTGTCGTGTTATTAAACTCTCTGCACATCAACATATGACCTGGATACGCTTTAAAGCCATCGATGCATTTGATCATTAGTAGCGTTTCATTCGACGGCGCTGAATTATTATTATCGACGCGAATTTCGCCATATTCAATCTCATTGGTTATCGAACAATTATTGTAATTGTCGCGCGTTAGCTTCACAAACTCACCATGCACTAAAAATGAACCATCGCATTGTAATTACGTATTACACTGTTAGATTTTTGCTCACTGATGCTGATGATGCTTATTAATAAGCACAATAACACAAGCACTTCTTTTATCATATTGTTTTAGTTAACAACGCTTTGAAGTGTTTTAAATGTAATTGTTAAAAAAATTTGGTTTTATATGGTGAACAATGATGATCTCACACATAGGATTTCACAAGCGTATTTTTTAAGCCGATTTATAAAAAAAGTAATTAACCAAGTTTTGTTCATCACGCGTATTCACAAAAAAATAGTTTAAATCAAAACAGGTTTTTAAACATTATACACAATCTATTCGTTAATAATATAATAATAACAACAAATATAGGGTCTTTAATTATGGACGCACGATCTTTTTTAGTTTGGTAGCAGCGGATATTATAATAACTTTTAATACTAGTCGCAATCTTATGGTCGTAGTATTCAACCTCATTGTCCAACTTATTTTCCAAACCTTATTTTTACATGATTTTGGCTTTTATATCGATCTGAATTTATGGTAGGTATTATAGCTTTTCTTAAGTTGATAAATTATGTCTTTATCTAAACAATTAGAAGATTTTATTGTAAATCTCTAATTTTTGATTATTTCAAGTGCCACTGCAATAGAACAAAAATGATTGGAAACATGCAAACATTGAGTTTTCATATTGTTCGATATCTGTTTCAACTCATCGAATTGTTACTCCGTTGAAGGATTATGTGCCAAAAAGGTTTTTCAGTATACAATAATATTTTCATTAAACAGCTGTATAATGGTTAATAGTGCTAATAATTGAAAAACTTGATAAACTTGATTGAGAAATGCTGAAATGGATCGAAACTTTTAAAAGTAGTCTTGTATAGTATGAAATGAATGTGCTGCGCTTAAACAATCACTGTTAAAGAAATAAGTATCGTCTGAAACTGTTGGATAAATGTAGAATAGGCAAATCAACTAAAAGATTATTTTGTATGCTGAATTAATTTATTTGTAATAAATATAATAAATATGGTAAAGTACACCAACTTTAGGATCTGTTTGCATGGCCCACACAATGACTCCTGAACCAACGTAAATCGTCAATCACGCAACCGTAGATGCACTGCGTGATGCAATACGACTGCATGCAGTGGTCGTTGTTCATGTACGTGCCACACTCATCCAAACAATCGAACGAATACTCGGGCAGCACGGTTTTGCTAGCCGTCGTATTCAGACGATGCTCGGGCGTCGGATAGACGCCGAACGCCTCGTAGATGCAGTTTTCGCTGCAACGGATGTCCTTCTGCTCCTTGGCGCTCACATATGGATAGAAATAGGTTCGTGCTTGGGTGAGCCCGTACTGCTCCTCGCAAGCGTCCTCAATGCTGCGCAGGCGGTCGTTGCCGGCGATGCAAAAATCGCTCCAACGCTATGTGAAAAAAATATTATAAATTAATGAATTGCACCATGAGATAACATGTGGTTGGTGTCTAACAGTAGCATATAATATATGGTATAATTTGTAGTTGGTTTTAGTTATAAAAAAATTCAATACGAGATAAATCGTGGTTGGCGATTGAAAAATTTGGATTGAATTGAATAAGCGTTGGTATGAGATATACAATACTTACCGGCACAATGAGTGGCCGTAGACGTTCTTCGCTCGATGATGACGATCGTCCACAATTAGCGCAAGTAGCCGCTGCGGCGAAAATCGCCATTAAACAGTAATAAGTACTCACAGACATGTTGCTGGTTGTAGGATGATTTACCGAACGGTGATAATTGATGCTCTATCTGTGCCGAGCATGCCTTTTTATACACAAATATAATATTTGTTTATTTAATTTTCTTATACAGGGTGGTCCATTTAACTTGAGACAGGCGAATAACTTTGAAACAGTGCATTTTTGGGGAAAATGTTTCGAATAAAAGTTGGCTAAAATGAAGGGGGAAATTTAATGGTTCTAATCACTTTTGGTCATGAGCGCAGCTTCATGGTTATTTTGACATCAACTTTGTTTTTTCAAATGGAAACCTCAATTTTTTTGTTCAGAATCCCAATCTACATAAAAATGAGGCAACTTTTATTAAAATTGTTTTTTAATCGGATTTCAATTTTGGAAAGATATTTATGAAAATGAAAATTCAAAACCCATTGTGGTCAGGCGAATAACGGAGAACCGGCGCATTTTAGGAGAAAATATTTCCAATAAAAGTTGTTTAAAATGAAAATGGAAATTCAATGGTACTAATTTTGTTTCAAAATTGAAATTGGATTAAAAAACAATTCTAATAAAAGTTGCCCCAGTTTTTATGTAGATTGGGATTCTGAACAAAAAAATGGGGGTTTCCATTTGAAAAAACAAAGTTGATGGCAAAATAACTATGAAGCTGCGGTCATGGCCAAAACTGATTAATATGAATTACTATTAATACTTCAAAGTTATTCGCCTGTCTCAAGTTAAATGGACAACCCTGTGTATGTAATTATTGAATTGATTTGAAAAAGTAATTATTGTTATCACCCTACGCAAATAACAGTAAGTGTTTATGTATAATATTTATTTGTGACATGTGTGTTAAATGCAAAAAATGTTTAGTCTATGAATCATAACAAAATTCGCAACTGATTTTCTGAATTTTTAATAAAATTATATGTAAACAATGGAGAAATAAAAACAAAAATTAATTATTGTAAATATTAAAATTGAATTTATATAAACTAGATAAATAAATAAAAAATATTAATTATTGTAAACTTAATGATATACGTACACAATTTTTAATTAAAACATATTTATATTTGTATATACGTTAAGTTAATAATAACCTCTATGTTTTTTATTTAATATATCTGTTATTTCAATCAAATTAGTAAATAAACAATTTTTGTGGCAAATTCTTGCAGAAAATGAAAATTTCAGTTACATAACAAGCTTTAAGGGTATATGTAAATTAACTGGATAACCGGTTGTATTTGCATATCGGATTCATTTGGCTATCTAAATATTTTAGAGATTTCGAACATATTTGGTTGTCCGGATATAATTTCGACATATTTTTTTATCCGAATACATCCATAGTAACTACCCTGTTAGAATAACTTCTCAGAATATAAGAATGTAAGAAGACAGTAACCTTTTTATGCCTATAACGATAGATGTTCGGCCACGTTGAATTAATTTTGCAGAAAGGTGCTTAAAACTTTACAATATCGAAACTTGAAAGGACGGTGCATAAGTTATCTTAATTGAGTATCCAAAATTGACTTATCCGGTTAACTAACTATCCGAATAACCAGATAAATTTAAATTAGTAGAAACAATCTGGATAAGAAAATGTATTATTTAAACCGGTTAACTGATTAATCCGAATCTAGTTGCAAAAGCTTTAGAAGCTAGTGCCTGACCATGTATTCAGTTTTTTTAAACAGCTAGGTATGTAATTATATAGTATAAAATTGTAGGACAACAATCAAATAGGTAGAAACCAAATTGAACAACATAAACAACGAGGGAAAATCAAGGGGAAAAAATCCGGCGGCGCTGAAGCTCGGCCGCCGATTGATGCACTCGTGATAGAACACCATCAACGGTTGACTGTTGAAACGACACGAATACTTGATGGTGTAATTCGCACAATTCGTGATGGTACGCGCAGCACCGATGCTTTGAATTTCGACGCAGTGTAAGGTGATGGAGACGCACTGCCACTAAAAAAATTGATGGTTATTTCATATTAAGAGTGTTTCATTGGGTTCTGATAATAAACAGTTAGATGCTATCGCCATTGTCGAAAAAAGAATGATTTTGCTTTGGTTTGTCTTCATTCCTTTGAGGTTTATGGTATCCTCTGTGGAGAATCACTACAAAAAGTGGTTTTGATTTCTATTTACATTTGAAGGTAGGACACTCGTGGTGATTTTGTTATAATGAGTACCATAAACAACAAAAGGATGAGGGTAGACCCAAACCAGGCCATCCTCTTTTCGTCGATAGCTATAATACTTTATATGTCTTTTGCGCGCAATTTGACTGAATCCTCACATTTTATTAACTTACCATAAATAACGAAGGGATCAAGGTAGACTCGAACCAGGCCATTCTCTTTTCGTCGATGGCTATAGTACTTTGTATGTCTTTGGTGCGCAATTCGACTGAATCCCTACATTTTATTAACTTACCGCAAATAATAATATCCATATAGCCACAAAGATGATAACTTCGACATTCAAATAGCCTTCGCCGATGATCAGTCCAAGCCCCGCCAAAACACTTATTACAAGATGAATGCAAATCATGAAGATCGGCCAACCAAACAGCGTATTAAACAAATCGATTGTATCACACAGTTTGCCATGCAGATTTATAATCATTGAAAATTCAAAAAAATCATATTCTTGCAGAATTCGATTGAATAAAATGAAACGATGCTTAATACATCTCAACACGTAGATCATCAAACATGTCTGCATCAACATTAAATAATATTTGACATCTTCAAATAATATTGTGATAAAACTGTATGTATGGTGAAAATTGATTGCTCCAAACCAGCTGACAAAATCAAAGCCGACCACAAGCAGCCATACCGTGTTAACGAACACAAACGGCTTGTAAATCGTTTGTCGCTCCAGTTTTAGTGCCGTTTTGCCAATAATTGCTGCATCAATCGCGTCAAGCTTGTAAAACATTTCAGCAAATTGATTAAATTTTTCTGTCGTATAGTACAAAATCACATATATGTTTTCAATTGTTGTTGCTGAGCACATGAGCATATCTAATGCAAATTGAGTTTTCTTAGCAATGATCACATTAGTGAAGTTGAAGTACACTGAGTAAGCATATACGGCTAGTATTATGATTGTGATCGTTATGGCTTGGAATTGTTTCTTTTTGAATATTCTATCATATCTGGGAACAATACCGAGTAGTGCGAAGTAGTTTAGAATCAATTTTATATCATTTGCAACAACACCCATTTTTGCAATGTAAAGATACTAAACCAACTAATATATGTTAGTTGGTTTATAATGAATGTAACTATTGATTAGTTTTATGTTGCTTACTATTAAGTAATAAAAGTAATTTCGTTTATTTATAAATAAAATATAAAGCTATTAAATAATTGGTTTATCAGTAGTTTAAATAAATAAAACCATTTGTCGTATTTATGGATTTGAATTGTTCTTTTTGAATATTCTATCATATCTGGGAACAATACCAAGAAGTCCGAAGTAGTTTAGAATCAACTTTATATCATTTACAACAACACCCATTGTTGTAACGCAAAGATACTGTACATGCTTGTTGAAACCATCAAGATAACTAATATTTGTAAGTTGGTTTATAAAGCATTTAATTATTGACTATAGGTACTACACATGACAATTCTATGTTGTTTTTATTTAATGGAATAAAAGCAATTTCATTTGCTTTATAAATTGAACATAAAACTATTAAATTATTGGTTTATTAGTAGTTTAAATAAATAAAACACGTTGTCGTATTTATGGATTTGAATTGTTCTTATCACATCTGGGAATAATACCGGGTAATCCGAAGTAGTTTAGAATCAACTTCATATCATTTACAACAACACCCATTTTTCCAATGTAAAGATACTACATGCTTAAAACCTTCAATCTAACTAATATATTTCAATTCGTTTTAAATGCACATAAATTATTGATTATAGGTACGTTGTACATACATACTTACAACATGACAATTTTATGTTACTTTCGTTTAATGCAATAAAAGTAATTTCATTTCTTTTATAAATTTTATATAAAATAAATAAACATAAACTATTAAATTTATTATTTTATTATCGTATTTACGTGACTCCAATTGACATTAAATAATTCAATGTAGTCTTGTAGTTGTGGATTTGCTTTGTTCCTTTTTGAATATCTTATTATATCTGGGAATAATACCAGCTAGTCTAAAGTAGTTTAAAATCAACTTCACATTGTTGCATGTTTACATGTTTGAAACATTCCAGCAAACTAATATATTTTAATTCGTTTTAAATTCACATAACTATTGATTTATAGGCAGATTTCATTCACATCCTGTACTTAATATTAGAAATTTCGTTTGAAAGGGTGTGTAACAAATGATAATCAACTTTACTACAATTTTAATAATATATATTATCAACATGGCACGCAAGCAAAATATTAATTAAAATTTATGTACATTAGTATACAGCAAATGGATGTGTACACAATATCAAATCTATTATTGAAAAGTGTGTAAAATAAAGAATTGTTCGATACGATCATAGAATTATATCAAAGTCGATAAGTTTTATTTGTAATACAAAAACAGATGCAGCAACGGTACGCATTTTTATATAAAATTAAAGTTGTTTATCTAGCTGCTGAAGTGATTAATACAATCTGTCAAATGAGTTCACCTTTCTTTGGTTCAAAATCAGTGCTTCAAGAATATAAAGGTATTAATTTGTGCCATATTGGCTAAGTATTTTCCCAGAAATTCGATAAAAATGAGAGCCGTATGAGACGATATCATGATGCATTCTCACTCTACAAATTTACCATTTTTTACCGAATTTGAAACTTTAAACACTGCATCAGGCTTAATTATCATTGTTTATTTATCGTTTGCCTTACTAGCAACAGATTCGAATTGTGACTGTTTGCATGCCTTTGTAACATATGGATATAAATGTTTGTTTGTTTTAGGTGCAATTTCTACTACAGGATGCGGCAACATAACTTCCTTTTTTAAAATGCGCGCCATTCATTCGGTTGATGTCGTAGAGGAGCGCTAGTGGTCTCGTTTGAGAGGGGGGACTTTAAAGGTTTGTCTCGACGTTTAAAGTTCTTCTTGAAGTCCATTTATATTATCATTTTAAAACGACTTCCATCGTCATATATTATATTTCATACACTCAAGAATGTATGAAATGGGAAGCGTAAGTTTAAATGTTCAAAATTCGCTTAGCAATCTTCTCTATACTTACTATCTGCTATTAGTCTAACCGCCTTTCCTGGAAGTTTAAATAAATATGAATTGCGAATTGTTTTCATGCATTTGTAACATATGGATATAAATGTTTCTTTGTTTTAGGTGGAATTTTTAGTATTAATAACTTATGAAGTCAGTACTCAACAAAATTAAAATATAACGTTTCATGACCAGGGGAAAATATTTGCACTTGCTGAAAACATATCGCTGTTATCTGATATTATTCGTCAAAGCAATTTATTAAAAAGTATCCCTGTTGATGATGATCTTCATGTTTAACAATTTAATAACCATTTCTATTATCGTTATAAGTAATTTCTATTAAACGAATGCATCAACAATATTAAAAATTGATCAATTTGGTGCTAATTGCGCGACAATCATGTGTTCCGTCGCGAGCAATATAAAAGCGATGCTGAAATATTGCGATGTACTATCGCTCACGCCCACATTTAACGTTAAAGAACACAAATTTAGAGCGAATCGTATTCGAACATTAATTGTCGTAGTAATTTGGAGCCTGATTTACATTTATATGTGCTACGATAAGATAGCAATTGGATTCTTTGCACGCTGGATGCAAATCACCATTCACACAATCGCCGGCTCTTTCATGTTTGGAAGCATGTTTGTGTCAATCGTTCATATTAACCTGTACAAGAGGACGAACACAAAATTCAATCAGCTGTTTTTGATAATGAATCGTATCGATATGGAATTTCAGATGAATTTACATCAAAATGTGGAACATATACAGTTTGAACGTTGGTTTTTCATTATTCAAGTGATGTGTCTACTTGTAATGGTAATAATAATGATAAATGAGTAGGATGAAACGTTTCGAGCCCTGTCAACATAAATTTTGCGTAAAAAATACTCGATATGTTGAGAAGACGCGAAACTTGCCAATAGAGATACAAAATTAGTATAATGAAATAATTTGTGTTAATTTATTGGGTGTGCAACTTAATTCGGTCCGTTTTCGAATGATGACTCTGGCTGCTATAAATATTTGATACTAATAACTGATTTTGAAGGTTTTTTTAAGGTTACTTATCTGTAATAATATGCAGTACCTATATATCATATTGAGTTTTATAGAACCCCGGGTTTTTGAGAGTGTTAAAGGTGGGAGAATTTGTGTTAACTAGGAAGCAGCAGCTGGAAGTGTTACGGGCTTCTATTTGGTGGGACCAAAAGAGTGTCGTTTACTTTGAGCTGTTACAACCTAGAAAATTCATTATAAGGAATCGGTATAAAATACAATTGACAACTTTGATTCCGGCATTTGGAGAAAAACGTCCGAAATGTTGCAATTTCTGATCAGTGGCTATTCTAATCAATGCAGCACGATTTGGCAGGTCACCTATTCGAAAATTGACCAAATAATCAAAGAAACTAGTCGTAAACGATAGACAAGACTTTGATTAATCTGTTTATTTATTATAGCGATACGGAATACCCAATAAAACTATTTCAATTTTTTAATTGTATAATTTGGACAAAATTGGTTAATCTGTTTGTCTGATTGTAGATATTTGATTCCATCACAGTCTCGTATATGCTAGGAGTCCAACATATCTACTTTGTCATACACGAAGAATGTGTAAATTTGTACATTCAGATAATTATCTGCCTGGAGGTGTATCTATTACTCTGTGCCAGAAGGCGTTACCGATTAATCGGTGCAATTTTACAAAAGCCAACGATTAAACTGCAAATATTAGATGAATTACATATGGTGGATACACTGTCATACATAAATGAGTTGTTAAGCGACTTTGTTGATCGCTTCAATGCGATCTTCAGCATTCCAAATCTATGTTTTCTAATGCATGTATTCTTCAACATTCTTGGAATCATTGAGCAGATAATAAGTGGAACTGCCACTACATTATCGACTAAAATCCTGCATTTTGGTTGGATTGTTATTTTACTGGTGTGTAATGTGTAATGAGTAGGCCTGTTCCACCTAGAAGCTGTGATGTCGTAAAGATCTGTTTGTCGTAATTCTGACTTCAGCGGGCCCTAGGCAAAGTATAACACTCGTGTCCTTTCAAATACCGGGAAAGGCATAACTAGCTCTCATTCACTCACATAAATTTGTCTCCAATTTCTTTATTAATTCTTTCTTTGAGTTATTTTCTAAAGATCAAAGCTTTGTCTTTGATCCATAGAATTGTTGAAAGGGACAAACAAAAATAGTATTTGCATATATGCCAGCTTGTGAAATTTTAGAAAGCGGTTCCAAATGCATCTATTTATAACCTAAGATATGAAGTCTTGTGACAGAAATCACATGTGTAGCAAAATTTTTCCAATTTCTTTATTAATTGTTTCTTTGAATTATTTGCTAAAGATAAAAGATTTAAGAGCTTTGTCTTTGATCCTTAGAATTATTGAAGGAGACAAATAACGAAGGGTTTGAGATATATGCCAGTCAAAGCCATGTGAAATTTTTGAAAACGGTTCCAAATGTAGCCATGTATTTACAACCTGATATATAAAAATTTACGACGAAAATGAAATTCAAAATTGGGTCTCACTGAATGATGGGTCTAAGACATTTTTTGTCTATTAGTTATTCCAGTGCTGTTTCTATGTGGAACAAAGTTAACTATATAGTTTATTTAAGATTTTATATTATTTACTGGTTTTAGACTCAGAGCGTAGTGATCATCTTTGTATGTGAATACGTTAAATCTGCCTGGATGAAAATTTCCCGTATTCTTATGAAATTAAAGCGTATCTACAATGGAAAAAAGGCACTGAGTGATAGATATCAATTATTGGTGGAACAATTTCAATTACGTCCAATGACATTTTCAGCCGGGGGTTTCTTCAGCATTGATTTCGCTACTATCTTCATGTTTGTGAATTTAACGATTACGTATTGTATTGTTATTGTACAATACTCACAAAATGTTTAATAATTACAATAAATGGATATTATTAGATACTATATGAAGTTGTAATAAACAAAAGCAATTTAGGTATATAATTACATGTGATATATTTTTAAATGGAACAGCTGCCTATTTGGCAATGAGTACAGTTGTAGAAAAAAACCTAATTTTTATGTATATCAAGCAACGTTTCAAACCTAATTTAGAATCACCTTTAGGTTTTATTCTTTTACATAAGAAAGGTCTGGGTTAATTTACATTGTCAATGTTTTTTTTCTATGCCTGCTTTCTGTGCTTTATCTAATCTGACCAAACCAAAAACCTCATCTCTATCAGCAATGTTTCAAATTAATTTAAATTCACGTTCAGGCTTAGTTGTGTCATCTAAGGAATGCCTGGGTTAATTTAGAAACGAAAAGTTGTTGATGGTTCATATACATAAGACCTAGGGTTTTTTTACGCCTGTGTTCCGCGCTTTATAAACAGCTTTAGAACGATTTTCCATTATCAATTAATCTGGCCAACTTCAACATCGGACGTATAACACACATCCTACAATTTTAATGAAATGTTTTAACTCAAGAGTGTCTTTTATAAAGATGTGCATGGAAGTAAATATCTATTCTCATTCCAACCACTTTCAAATCTTACTTTACAATCTCCCTCCCATTTTCAATACAATTTTGAATGATTAGTATTCTGCTTTCCTCCAGTACCAATTATTAGATTCCGCAAGTGCATTGGTTCCCAAATTTATAAATAATATCTTGTCAGAATTAGGAAATTTTCGATTCCCATATAGTTTGTTTCCATTCCGTACCTCTACAACCCTAAGAAAATTAAAATTCTAATCAATCTCATCCAAGTAGGTGCCATTGGAGAGGCAGACATGAATTATTCAATCTCATTGAAAAAAATCCAATGTTTTGATATTAAATTCAGTACTACTAGCAAGGAACAAGTATGAGAAGCTAGAAACAAATTAACAAAGAAAATGACATTAAAACCATTTTTTATCGAAATTATGATTGGTATTAGTTTTAGCAACTTTAAAATCATTTAAGTTTATTAAAAAATAAACAGGTATACAAGTTTACATCATTATTTAGTATAAACTTGCAATATAACAATGAAATAGGTAGAGACCATATTAATCAACATGAACAATGAGGGAAATCCGATAGGGAAAAAGCTGGCGGCGGTGAAGCTCGGCCGCCGATTGATGCACTCGTGATAGAACACCATCATCGGTTGATTGTTGAAGCGACACGAATGCTTGATGACATACTTCGCACAGCTTGTTATCGTTACAGCGCCGATGTTTTCTATATCGACGCAATGAAGTGTGATGTAGATACATTGCCACTAAAACAAATGATACATTCAGTTTAAAGTTAGTTACGTGGATGGTTTGGAAAATTTCAAAAAAAAGAAATTTGGGAAACAAAGCACAAAAAAGGGAAATAGGCTAAAAAAACCCAGAGAGAGCAAAAAATTGCAAAACACGCGAAAAAGGGCAAAAACGTTCAGAGGAAGCTTAAATTCTTAGACCACCCTTATATAAAAGAGAGCTTTTTCAACATTTCAATATATTTCCCTTGTTTTTTGGTGCTTTTTAATTTTTTTCTGAAATTTCAACATTTTCGGATACATATCAAAGAATAAAACACTTAAAAAGTAGACAAAAATGTTAACAAAGAGAGAACAAAATCATAAAAAGGGAACGAAAAACTCAAAAAATTAGCGATAAACTAAAGAGAGGGCGCAAAGAATGCGAAATGAAGAAAAGCGTATCAAAACACGAAAGTAATACAAAAAGAGAACGAGAAAATGTAGAAAAAGACTAAAATGAGCTATAGATTAAGGAAAAGGTAAAAATGCATAAAAACTCAGACATGGGGAAAAGAAAGGAAATATCGAACGTTGCAAAAATACAAAAACTGAACAAAAGCATAAAAATGTGTGAAAGAAGTTATACAGTCATGTGCATCTCATAGTGAACATCAACCAAGTTAAATGTAATGAGCTTTGTTCACTATCAGATGAACATGACTGTACGAAAAGAAAAGCTTGATAACAGGCAAACATCCAAAAACTTACAGCAAACATTACTCCCCATACACAAACAATAAAAACAAGTATAATAGTTAAATTCGCTTCGCCGACGACTATCTCCAGCGCCGATAGTATATTCAGCACGATGTGCAGGAATGTAACGAAGATAGGCCAACCAAAGAGCGTATTAAACAGATCAACGGCATCGCACAGATGTGTATGCAGACTGATCACCATCGGAAATTCAAAGTAATCATTTTCGAGGATGCGATTTAAGTACGTAAAGCGATGATTGATGCACTTTAGCAGATAGGTCATCAGGCATGTTTGCAGCAGCATCAGATAGTACTTAAAATCCTCGGATATGACAATGATGCCGGTGTATGCAAAATTCGTCGTTACATACCAGCTGCCGATATCGAAGATCGCTACAAACAGCCACATGACGTGCACCAACACAAATGGTTTTCGCATTGATTGCTTATCGAGTTTTAAACCAGTTTTGCATAGAATTATTGCATCAATCGCATCGAATTTGCTAAATATCTCAACAAATTGATTGAATTTCAAAAATGTATAGTTTAATATCACGTAGATGTTTTCTCCCGTGACTAGAAGCGTTGCAAGTGCGTCTAATATAAATTGCACCTTTCTATCCATTTCAGCTGCGTTGAATTTGTAATATGTCGTGTAGCAATATGCCAGCAGTATTGCAATTGATAAAATTATTGATTTGATGCGTTGCTTTTTAAACTTTTTATGGCGATCATATTGCGGGATGATGCCGATAAATCCGCAATACTTTATGATTAGTTTTATATCATCGACAACAACACCCATAATAAAAATGTATGTGTTAATATTTATGTCACTTGTGTACGCTTGAAATATGCTAGCTAACTACAATAGTTATATTCCCAATACTTATTTTTCTTGTTTATTTACACACCAAGAAATCCTCAATATTTTATATCATCGACAACAACATCCATTCTACCAATCAATGTGTTAATATTTATGTCACTTGTATAGGCTTGAAATATGCTAGCTAACTACAATAGTTATATTCCCAGCACTTCTTTCGCTTTTTATTTAAACACTAAGAAATTTGCAATATTTTATAATTATTGTAGATTATATATCAGTGGCAACAACACCCATCGTATCAATCAATGTGTAGACGAAAATATATGTGTTAATATTTATGTCACTTGTGTACGCTTGAAATATGCTAGCTAACTGAAATAGTTATATGCCCAATACTTATTCCGCTGTTTATTTAAGTATCGATTATTTTTGTTACAATAGTAATTTGTTGCGTTTATCAAATGACACCTATATAAAAATAAAACTATTTATTTACTATATTATTTCAACCACTTCATTTAATATTTATTAGATTTTCATTTTAAGTAGTGGATATTTTACAGGTTATATAAAAATTACATCCATCGGCATATTCTACATATTATATTTATTATATTTGAAGGCAAATAATATCCAGAAATCCACAATATTTTATAATAATCCCCATGTGGTATATTATAGGTTAATATTTATTTTACTGATGTGTGATATTCCAATATCCATTATTTTTATTTATTTAAATATCGATTTTTAATGTTGTTGCTAATGACAGTAATTTGTTGTATTTATAAAGTGACATAAAACTACAATATTTATTTATTATATTCCAACCACTTAATTTAAATTATAATTGTTGTTTATTTTAAATGCTATATATTGTACAGGATGGTCTGCAAACTGCTACATTTTAGTATAGAGTAGTTTAATATCATATACGAGGGTGGACTGCAAAGTTTCCTCCATTTTTCGCTGTTTTTACAAGACTTTTTCATTGTTTTTGCTGTTTTTTGTCGCTTCTTCTTGTTTGCGCTGTTTTCTTTTCATTATTTTGCTGTTTTTTTATAACATTTTTATTTCACATTTTTTTGTTACGTTTCGTGTTTTTCATTGTTTTTTTTGTAATGTTTTAGAATTTTTAATGTTTTTTGCAGTTTTTTTGCCACTTTCATTGTTTTTCATAATTTTTTGATGCTTTTTACCATTTTACTTTGTTGATTTTCTCGTTTTGTTTCTAAAAAACAGCTAACAACTAAGAAAAAATAACAAAAAAACAGCGAAAATCGTGAAAAATTGTAAAAACAGCAAAAAATGATAAAATACCATCGAAAAACCATTAAAAGGGCGAAAAAAAAAGTAAAAAAACACAAAATAGTTATAAAAATAGCTAAAAGTGACAAAAACTATGCAAAAGTCGTAAAAAATCAGTAAAGAACACAAAAAACTTCTAAAAACAGGGAAAAGTGACAAAACAGTTGCGAAAAGCCACAAAATGTCGTAGAACAGCAAAAACCAAGGCTTAATTTAGGGAAAGGCAGGCAAGGCACTTGCTCGGGGCCCGGGATAAATTGAGGCCTGTAACCGCCTCCAAATATTGCTTTATTTAATATTAATACAGTTAAAAAATCAGAATCAAAATTTGGAAAGGGGCCAATTTTTATGTAATTTTTTACATTTTGCTTCATAACTCATTTAGTTGAAGAGATACGGCGCTCATGCTTATTAGCAAACTAAAAGAGCATTAAATTGCGCATCTTTTTGCTCAGTTTGAATTTATGCGTATCTTTTCAATTAAGCAAGTCATCGATTGGTAAATCTGTAACTTGACAATTTTTGCCAATTTTTCCCATGAAATTTCTTATATTTCTTACATTTTCCTTTATAACTCGCTTATTTGAAGAGATAATATATTCATGTTTATTAGCAAACTTAAAAAGCATTAAATTCCGCATCTTTTTGCTCTCTTTGAATTTATGCGCAGGGCCTAATTTACTGCAAGGCAGGCAAGGCACCTGCTCGGGGCCCGGGACAAATTGAGGTCCGTAACCGCCTCCAAATATTGCTTTATTTAATATTAATACAGTTAAAAAATCAGAATCAAAATTTGGAAAAGGGCCCATAAATACAATTTTGTCTTGGGCCCGCGAAGGTCTAAATTAGGTCCTGGCAAAAACCATTAAAAAAGTTGTAAAAAACAACGAAAAGTAGCGGAGATTTTTAAGACGACCCTTGTAGATGTTTAAAGAAAATAGTTTTTATATCAAAATCAATAAATATAAACTATCGATATATTAGTGCTTGAAATTGCTTAAAGTGTCAATTGCACGACGACAATGCTATACGTAATGATCAAATTCAGCAACATGAATATGGCACCGCAATCAATATCGAAAAAACCGCCGGCGGAAAAACGCAACGGCCGTTGTTGACATTGCGCAAGGATCAGCCGATATTTATCACTTAACATTTTCTTATCGCTGTGAAAGCGTTGCAGTTTGGTGACGATGCGCGCGATGTTTGTCCAGTGATTTTTGACGCTGTCATGCAGGAATATGATCACCAATACTTCGCCCTAAAACAGAATTACTTAGATTGGTTAGTGGTGGATGATTTTTAAACAAGAAAACAAATTTTATGAGTGCTATGAAAAGTTTCGAAATGGATTTGCTGTGTTTTTCATTCTTTTTGGCATTTTTTCGTTTTTCTAATATTTCTATCCATTTATTTATTGTAATCTTAGGAATTTTTCACTTTAACTTTAAAATTTCACAAAAAAATATATAAAAATTGGAAAAAAAAAATAAATTTAAAGAAACGCAAAAGGCGAAAAATTGCAAAAAATGCGCAAAACATAAAAAAGTGTTGAAAGAAGGTTAGAAATTAGCAAAAAAAATAAACAAAAAAATGCAAGAAATTACAAAATGAAGCATCGAAAAATAAAACGTATAAATCACGAAACAAAATTTAAAAAAATATTTAGAATGTTCGTAATTTATTAAACCAGTCACGTATATCCGCAATTTCTATATCATTCTCTATACATAACATTATTGTAAATCGTTTCAAACTTACTAATAAGATTATCAACATGCCATAATTTCTAATCCTATCAATTATCGCCAAAGCGGGAGACTGACTTGCAATCATTTCAATCATTAATAGCACTTTAAAGAACGCGTGCATTAGAATGCATAGCGTTGGAACGCTGAAGAGCGCATTGTAGCAATCGACGCAGTCGCTTAGCTGTTCGTTGATGTAGGCGAACGCATCGAGCACATACGATTTTTGTGGTGATTTTATTAAATTGTTTGCGAGTAATCCGTAACGTGCTTTCATACACATCAAAAAGTACACCTGCAACCCGATGATGATGATAATGTACATATTTAATCCTTCCAAGTACATTACATGATGAATAATTTTAGCACCGTCCAATTGGAGCAATGTTATCAAGTCAAATGCCATTTTGACGATGGAGAGCGCTTCTACGATGAAGAACCAACGCTCAAAATGGATTTGTTTTAGAGTCGTATGGAATGTGGCATTAAATTGGACGTCAATGCGATTGAGATGCAAAAGGAGTTGATTTAGTTTAACAATTCTTCGCGTAGTTAGATTCAGCATGGCTGTAAATACGCCGCCAAATACGCAAACGGCTGCAATTTCACCAATTATCATCGATAACGGACGATTCAATATTCCGCCATAAATGCGCTCATACACTAAATAGATGTGAATTGTACCAAATGTGATTAAAACCACTAAGGATTTGAATCGGTTTTGTGCAAATGTCTGCTGTTGGTCGTTGAACGTCGGTAAGAGATGTAGAATACTGCAATATTTCAGCATCGCTTTTACATTGCTCGCAACCCACTTCATCATTGCACTCAACCGGCAACTAACCTTTTATTCATTAACTTTTATTTTATATAATAATTTAAAGTTTTTAATGCATCCAATAAAATATTTTATTCCCATTTGTGATGTCTGATAAACGAATTATAAGATTTCATAACAGATTACTACCGGTTTATGTTTGTTTTACTGCCGACTGTCAGTACCCGCTAATTACATACAAACTTAGGCAAGTTTTACTATTGATTTACATACAATTATGTTCATTTCATAATGTACAAGCAACTCAACTGGCAATTTATTTATTTTAATTTGATGTTTTTAATGCATCTAATAAAATATTTTATTGCGATACTTGTAATGTGTGATAAACGAAATGTTATATTTCATAACAGATTACTACCATTTTATGTCTTCAAACTAAAGAATAAATGTTTAAAATTTTTTTTACAATGATTATTATGTCATAAAGATAAAAACACCGTATTAATTTAAGCATTGAATAAAATTATAATGAAAACAATCGCAGGTAAACTCACTAATATTACCTATATCTGCAATTTCTACAACACCCTATACATAACATTATTGTAAATGCAAATAAAACTCACCAGAAAAATAATCAGCATAATGTAGTCTCTACTCTTATTAATTATCGACAAAACCGGCGAATGACTTGCAATCAATTCAATCTTCAGCAACGCTCTGAAGAAGACGTGCATTATAATACACAGCCT
>JARJDW010000529.1:0-21216 GCA_030264715.1 Adinopsis sp. GC000173
CGCAAAATTTGCTAAGTGTGCCGCGAAATCTTAAGAATTTTTTTTTATTTCATAAAAAGGTTGTTAAAATTAATGTGTTTTTGTTATTTTTTCATAAAAATTTAGCATGTGTGCCGCTAAATTTCTGTACTTTAAAAAATGTGCCGCGATAGTAAAAAGATTGAGAAACACTGCCTTACACCTAAAATGTCATTTGCGGCCCTCAAAAACCTTCCACCCGACCCGCAAATTACATTTACCCAACAAATTTCAACCAATCTTTGCGGGTTTTTATGTCAATTCTCAAATTTGTGCATTTTCCAATAATATTTCCAAAGATATTTAACAAATTTTTTATATAAAAGCCAAATTTACATTAAAAAATGCAAAAAGTTGCAAAAAATGTGCAAATCTGGAATTTTCCAACAAACTTTTATATTTTCCAAGTGATTTTAGTACGTTTTTCATGAAAATGTTCAAAATTTCTTAATTGCTTAACAGAATTTTACCCCACAACTAAATTTATGTCCTCACTATAACCCGCAATATAAAAAAAACAGTTTTCTTATGATGAAGTGAATACTTAGAAGGCAAATTAATGATGCAATGGGGTAAAAAATATAGGTTAAACCCATAGAATTAGTACGGTACAATCCCAAATCATTCAAATGATGTATTTATAAGTGACGTATTTATGCCGATAAATTATAAAAAAATGAAAATCTTTACAAATATGTTAAACAACTGTCTTTTTAATAGTTTTGCATAAAAAGTCAAAATCCACTCACAAAAATAAAAAAACAGTTACAATTTATTAAATATATTTACTTTTATTTTTCAGAAAAAACGACAGCAACCAGTGAAAACTCATCAAAAATGGCTAAAAAGAAATAATGGAAGTAAAAATTGATAAAATGCCTCTAAAAATATAAAATTTTAGACTCTTTTCCTTTCGCTATAACACCCTTCAAATTTTTTAACGTTTCATGCTCTCTTAAGACTAAATCCGCTATCATACTTATTCTCTTATTCTAAAGATACCCTCGCATATTTTATTGTATAAGTATAAACTCAATTTATTTATTTATAGCAAATAATAAAAAAAGCAATAAAAGATAATGTTACAATTGTGCAATTTTTACCTTTTTCTGTGTGATATAATTGTATAGTAATAGTGTTATATAATATTAAATAGACAATGATTTTCAATTTTGAATGGTTTTTAGCAGTTTAATTTGCATGATTTAATTTGAATAAGCTGCAACGATTATGCAAACTCTTCAAATTTTGCATTACCTCAAAATTAATCAACATAATAATAGTAGAATAAAAGTTTTGTCAGCTACAGGTATAAATTGATTGATTGCAAAAATAGTTGTTGCGGTAATAAATTGATTGAGTTTTAATGCATTTAATAAGTATTAATCAAGTCGCGTTAATAAAGTTGATAAATTATTTTACTATCAGCATATAATAGAAATTTATTAAACAAACACTTTATGTCGTAATTTATTGTATAATAATGGGTTGTTATAAATTATCATATGTGGGGTAATAAACACCCAAGGATTTATGAAAAACTTAAATTAAATTTTTAATTAATTTATTTATTATTATATTATATAGTAACGATTCGGATTAAGTAACAAAACACGTTATAAGACGGTTTTCAAAGTCTATAGAATTATGCCTTAATAAGTATGACTAAGTAACATATTAAGTTTTACAATGCAACAATTAACAAAAAATATATATCTTAATTATATTATGATATATTTAAAAATTACGTTATTTATTTACATATATGTGGATATATTTATTAATGTAAAAGTTTCATAAGTAGCGGTAAATTTATAAAAATCGTTAAAAAATTCAATGTTTTCTTTAGTTCAATCCAAAAACAAGATGAATGTAACTAAATTCCAAATTATAGGAAAATATTTCATTATTTTACGTTTCCTCTGGTATAAAATAATCTGTATAGTAAATTTTTAATTATAAGAAAAATCTACCTAAAAATCTCAAATTTGCTAAAAAGATAACAATTATTACAAAATTTGATGTTCACGAATTAATGAATATTCTTGCTATATGTATGTCTTATAAGATATGAAAACATAACCAACTTTAATTTCTCATTTCTTGAATGATTAAAACTAACAAATTTTTGCTAATTTTATAAACACAATACCTAATAATAAAGCTTGTCATAAATTGTGTTTCATTTATTATATGGCATGTTTTTTACGATTATTATTAAACGCACAATGTAATTATATTTTCCTTCAGTACACATTTACAACAATGCCTTGTAAATTTTTTAAGGAACTAACTATTAAACTTTCTAAAATCAATCTATTGTCTTTTTTCTCTATGTATACGTATAAAATAACGTCATAGTTGATAGTTTATTGCAAAAAAAACGCGATAGTTTTTGCTTTGCTCATTAATTGATAAAAATTAAATTAGAACTTGGTTATATAGAATGGCGCGTTGCGCCAGAAAAGTGGCGCGATATTTGCGAGCGTTCGGCGCAGACGTTTTTAATGTTTCATTAAATAAATTTTAATATTGTAAAGTAAAGTCGTATAATAAATTACATAATAGTAAGGCCTCTCTCGATATATTTTATGCCTTTCACATTTACCGTAATTTCAGCAAGTGATAGACCTGTACTTATATGTGTATGCATGCATAGACAATTCAATGTTAAAATATTCCTTAATGTTGTACAACAACATCACTAACATATTTTATCTACATACAATACTATAAGCCATGCTTATCAATGTAGATTCCTACGTTTTCGCATTAAAAATCCAATTTTATTTTAATTTATTGTAATATTAAATTTACCTTAACACAAGTCCGTTTAATGCAAACTATCATCCCATAAATATATAATATTATACAATATAAACATAAGAAATAATTATTAAGCTTTTCATTTCTATTACAAAATTATTCCTACTCGTATATAAAGTTTGCATTAAATTGGAATATAATTTTTTTGCAACGATAATATAGTAACGCTTCTTTTAAAATAATTGGATAACAGCGTAATAACAACAAAAAAACAACAAAGAAAATATAACAATAAAATAAATTAAATAAAAAAACTTATTGTGAAGATTTAAGGAAAATTATTTTTGGAAATTAGTATAATTAACAATTTAAATTAGTAAATTGTATATTATAATTGCAACGGAAACTTCAATAAACAAAAACTAAAGTAATATACTCACTTTAACTGAGAATTTTAACACAAGCCCATTTAATGCAGCCTATCATTCCATAAATATATAATATTATACAATATAAACATAAGAAATAATTATTAAGCTTTTCATTTTCTATTACAAAATTATACCTACTCGTATAAGTATATAAAGTTTGCATTAAATTGGAATATAAAATTTTCTGCAACGATAACTAGCACAATACTTTCAAAAAAATTAATTTGATCTTAAAGTTTGTAAACTATTATAACGTTTCTTTTGAAATAATTGGATAACAGAGTGATAACCAAAAAAAAGCAACAAAAAGAATTTAACAATAAAATAAATTAAATAAAAAAACGTAAAATTATTTTTGGAGATTAGTATAATTAACAATTTGAATTGCTAAATTGCTTATTGTAATTGTAAAGGAAATTTCTATAAACAAAAATTAAAGGAATTTACTCACTTTAACTGCGAATTTACCTCAACAAAAATTACTGTAATCAAAATCGAGTGTATAATAAATAAATAACATCTTAGGAGCATTTTTAAATAAATGCGCCTACATGTAATTTTCAACCGGTAGAAAAATGATGCCTTTGTACAGTAAAACGATATTAAAATTTACGGTTGATTGTTAATGAATTTTCATTTAATTGTTTTCAATATTTTGGATATTATTTTAATAGCCATACATATTTGTTGTGAAAACATAAAATATACTCAATTATCACTACTTTAATATAATATTATAGCATTATAACTAAAGTATCTAGTATCTCATTCTCATGTATTTTAAAGGCTTTCTTATTAGGGGAGAGTGGAGGAATCCCGCATACCTAAGAACAATTGGTAATTGTTCTTAAATAAGAAATAACGAATTATTTGCCACTAATGTACATGAAAGAACAACTAATATAGGAGTACTATGTAAATAAATATTAAAAAATTCCGAATTAATGCAATTCAGTTTTAAAATCAACAAAAGCACAAAAATCATGAAGGGGTAATGGCAAAACTGGTAGGGTAATTGCGTTCTAACAAATAAAATAGGGAAAAATTGGGTAATTTAAAAAAAAAATATTTGATGTATTAATAAATTTTCATTTAATTGTTTTTGATATTTTCGATTATTTTAATACTAACACATATTTGTTGTAAAAATTATAAAATATATTCAATAATATCAGTACTTTAGCATAATGGGATTATAATTTAAGTACATACTACCTCATTCTCACGTATTTTAGAATTTTTCCAATTATAGAGCATGAAAATTTAAAAATTTATTAATCATAGTTGCACAACGCTGTATATGAAAAATATTAAATTGACTTTATATGTTATTAGATTATTACCGCGTAGTAGAAGTTTAATTTCAGAAAAATTGAATACGTCAAGACAACATGTTGTTGAAAGATATTTTGTGATCTCGATGGTAAATTGATGTTGAAATGCTTTTAATATAATTATTACCTTTTCTTGACGGTTTATTATGAAAAGAATAGATAGGAAAAAAACATTCTTTGTTTGATGATTTGCTTATTAATTATTTGAACCGCACCTTAAGTTGTTATTAATTTTTTTTAATCCGTTTTATAATATTATTCATAAAATCAATGAGAACGATCGTAATTAATGATGTGTAGATTATGACCTTTTACTATTAATATTTAAGGATGTATTTCAATGAAATGGACACCAATCCTTTGTTTTCATTTGGTATAAATTATGATAATAAGCGGTAATCATATTGGCATGTTGTCTCTAATAAAAAACCTTTCAATTCAGTTTATAATTGCCATAAGATAAATTAATTTGTGCATGCATACAGATACGCATTGTTTTCTATTAATGATAATGAAAGAAATCAATATTTAGATTGTCTGGGAGAGTTTTAAGAGAAAATTCACATAGGAATGGAACAGAACAGACAAAACATCCTTTTATGTAGTTGTACTTGCGGAAAGAAAATTGTTAATTTATGTTGATTAAGTTTTAATTTCTATTTGCATTGTACGAAATAGACTTTTCGCTTTTGTTGAAAGGTAGTGAAACAATTATTTCATTAATCTTCACTAAACTAGTTACTAGAGACATTTTTACTATTCGTGTAACAATACACGCGGGAACATAAAATACAGGGAATTAAATATTTTGAAAAATTGAAAAGAAAATTTAGTTAAATTGTATAGTATTTTTAAAGATGTTTGAACAATGAACGACAGCTTACATTTATAATAAAATATTTCTTAAACATTTAACATATTTTATATTGTAACAAAACATTTCTGATATACAATTGTTCGATGCCGGTTAAATGTCCTATGCCTTACCGGATTATTTTAGAACGCGACCAACACCTCAACCAATTAAAAGTAAGTTGAATTTGGCACAAAATCTCCAAATTTAGATTTTTTCATCAATTTTATACTTCAGCTCTGAATTTAGATTTTTTCAACTAATTTTGCACTTCTTCAACACTAAATTTAAAATTATTCACTAATTTTTGCAGTTTATTCTCTTCTTCAGTTCTGAATTTAGAATTTTTTAACTAATTTTACACTTCTTCAACTCTAAATTTAGAATTATTTACTAATTTTGCAATTTATTCTCTTCTTCAGTTCTAAATTTGGAGTTTTTTATTAATTTTGCAATTTACTCCCTTCTTCAGCTCTAAATTTAGATTTTTTAACTAATTTTGTATTTTTTCAACTCTAAATTTAGAATTTTTAACTAATTTTGCTATTTCATTTCTTCTTCAACTCTAAATTTAGAATTTGCAATTTATTCTTTTCCTCCGCGCTAAATGTAGAATTACAAATTACAACAAAACTGTCTTTTGCCATAAATTCAATGTCTTTTTTAGATTCTTGATTTTTTTAAACTCGTGATCTAATTGTCAGATTTTTATATTCTACCTTGTGTAAATATTAAATTATTTATACAAATAACTCATAAAGTATAATATAAGTGTAAATAATAAAAATAAATGTATTTCTGGGTTTAAAAGCCATTCGAAACATATTTAAATATTTTTATATATTTAATAAAATAAGCAATATAATGTTTATTATAATAATAAATTGAACGGAAATAGAAATATATATTTTCCATATCTGTATTTATTTAAACATTTGCTTTGAAGTTGTAGGAGTTTGAACAAATCTTAATGCCCCTATCGTAATACATATTGCACATTTTATTGTGACAGAAAGGATTGGAATGAAAACACACGCATGTGAATAATCAACATATGATCAACTGAGTAAGACTGTTTATCTCGTAAGAGATAATTAATATAGTATTTTATTATTATAATCAATTATAATAAAATGTGTAATAATATTAGTGTAAATTACGTTTAATAGTAGTCTCAATGCGGCTAATTAAGTTCTAATCTGATTTCGCACAGTTTTATAGTAAAGTAAAAATTTCTCAACCTATAATTATATGGAATTAAAATATATATGATTGAATTAAATTGTATACTGAAATATATAGTACCGTATGTTTTATTTTACGCACAATTTTTAAGCCACACAATTTAAAAACTACACGAGTAATATTATAAACCACCCTCCAAATTTGAAACAGTAATAGTTCTACAAGGTAAATAAATTTTATTGTGAAATAACAACCCTTCGATAAAAAACTTCCCTTTGTAATTTAACCCACACTCCTGGCAGCCCCTTTTTTTAGCACCCTTTGTTAACTTTATTAAAACGTAAAATATCACTTTTGCTTTAGTACATTTTACACACACATTTCAATCAATTTATATAGTCATCGATGCTTGTAGTCTCTATCACTCGTATACTTACCGACAAAACAAACATTATCAATGTTCAAATAACAATATATTTTAATGGAAAAAAAAAATATATCAACATTTTCATTTTTATACAACGTAGATATCTGATTATAATCTACAATACTTTAACTAACTCTCAGTTTATTTTAGGATAGGTACTCATTTTAAATATATACCTGTCGATAGGCTTGCAAATTAAAAAACAAAAATTGACATTTGCAAAGACTCTATATCATTGAACTTTCTATTAGCAACAACGTAGGTATGTATCTTCATTCTGGTAATAAGATTGTAAAATGTATGAATAGCATATAAATTACAAATGTTTTTGAATATTTAAAAAAAAAGGTGTTCCCCGATTCGATTAATTTGTCTTTATTGAGTGGTTATTGCATCGTGGATTTTAGAGTATTTAGTTTATTGATACCGGGCAGCTTTTTGGAAATAACGAGTCACTAACAGTTGTAGTAATCTTTTTAAAAATCATTATCAATAACTTCAATACCTAATATCCGCATGTTCTAGAATTGTCTAGAGAACAATCTCCAAAACTTACTAATGAAAAAGGATCTGTTGCGCTCACTTTGTCAGTTACAACAAATACCTAATTTAATGCGGTATGGACTAATGATATTCTAATGAGAAAGACTCGATGCTCCATAGTTCACAATATTATGGCGAATTAATATAAATTGGTTATGTTAAGCATAAAAATCAAATTGAACCAGAAATCTATAAAAAATTAACACAATTCAAAGATGTCAACAACTTGGCAAAATGTCTATTACCGAATAGACGTAGATGTACTCCATTTCTCATAAAATTTATTTCAATAATGCGATGTTAATGAACTTTCCAATTTTTATCACAATGTACTAGCTCTAGAAAAACCAAAACAATTTTCCTGAAAAATATTGTATATGTAAACTAAGTCATTACTTATCTAAGTTTATCAACATTTAGTGTAAATATTAATCATAATATAATAAAATTAAAAAATATCTTGCTTCGAAATGTTTGTAAATGTAGGTGAGGTTTTGCGTTTGCCAAGACTGCGATAACGTTTTGCAATAATTTTAAATTATGTTTACATTAACTTCAGCAACTATGCTTTTAATTTATATTTTCAATAATAATCAAACTAAATTTATGATTCAAAAGTCGGACTATAAATTATGTGTTGTAATAATATATACTCGTACACAATCTTTAGTCGATACAAATTTCTAACAATTATTAGACAAAACAATACTAGCCAAAGCATCATAATACAATTAGCCATTAAGGAAAGCCGTTAATTACAAAGTAATTCTAACATCAAGATAGAAATTCCTCAAAAAAAATGTTTTATTTTGTATGAGAGGATGTAAATAATAAAACATTAGGTAACCATTAATTTGCTATAAAGTTGCTGATTTTGACTATGTCGAAAGATTTCATAATCTTGAATGGAATAGGTAATAATAATAAAAAAATAGCAAGCGCAATTTCTTTGTGCTCTGTTTTCATTTAGTATTAATTACGATTTGCATTAATAAAATTCGTATTACATCCTACTTTGTCAATTAATTTAATAAATTTATTTCCGTGTAGGTTTTTCACATGCCAGCTCATAATGAATTAATTGATTCACGAAGGAAATATTATAATGCAAAAATATAATTTAATGTCTTCATAATTTCTTGCAACGTTCAACGACAGTAAATGTTTTAAGAGTATGATTTGAAAATGGACTTTTTCATGTTTATGTGGAATTCGACGAATGCTAAAACATTGTAAATCATCGCACACGCTTTAAAAGCCATCAAACGTTTTTTTCCTGTTCTAATTTCGTTTTTACAAAAATAGTTTTTATTGTCTCGCCATTTATTAATATATTTATACCATTCTTCTTTGTCTAATAATAAATCAGTTATTATATACCAATGTTTAATGCAAATACATATTTTATATAAGCAGATATAATACATAATACATTAATTAACAATTTGCCTTATAAAGCGATTTAATCGTCGATCGAGCAATAAAAATAATGAGAATTAAATAATTTGAAAGTTGCATTGTAATTACATTTTATTGTTTAACGTGATTTTACTACTTGAATAATACCAATTGCATCACAGTGAAAAAAAGTGATAAATAATTGAAAACGATTAAATTCCAAATATGTCAGCACTAAATATTTATAGATTTTCTTTAGAAATAGATAATAAATTCTTATCGCGACATAAAAAGATGCTGCAAAATTATTCATCTGGATGGTTCAAAATCAAAATAACACTTTATGCAAATTTATTTTACAATACTTTTAGACAGTTTTACATACATTTTCCTAGTATTTTAATAAAGATTAGAAAATAAAACCTACTAAAAAAGTAGCTATAGTTAAAAAGTGAAAATGTCTTTAATTTGCAATTAAATATTTGTAAATTTTAATACAGTAATGAATATAACACTAAAATATATTGCTCCTTATAAAAAAGAACATGTTTTAATTTTTGAAAGTAAAAAATTTTTTACTAAAAATATAAGTCGATTTTAACAAAATTTAGCTTAAATAGAAAATGAAAAGTAGCATCTTTAAAAATAATATTTAAAATTCAACATCCGCCTAATTTTCGATTAATGAAAGTGATTTACAATAAACTCGCTTTAAATAACTATAAATTTTATTTAAACTAACTGATTTTTTAATCTTTGCAACATTTATTTTGAATATTTATGCATTTACATATTTTTTGGGAAATGTGTTTTATAATTACCACTTGCAGTAGACAATACGTGTGTGTTGTGCTTGTTAAAGTAATTTAGCAAGTAAAAAATGTTCTACCTGGAATGTAATTCGATTTTAATATTCCTCCATTCTTTTTTTATAATTAATATAGCAGTAACTTTTGAAAGGCGCCATAAATATTTTTTATTATAGACAGTTATCAGTTTTTATAGCCTTCGTATGATGTGATTTTTATGAAAATGTACTTTATTAATTTTCAATGTTTGAAACATAAAATTAATTAATTTATAGTGTTGTTCAATTTTAAATGAAATAAAATATCTTGGAGGAGTATTTGATGAAGTGTCAATAAATCAACTACATTCTTATATATTTTTATCATGAAAAGTCAATGTTATAAACGTGTTACGTTATATAATCTCGCAATTTTCTTCTAATTGCTAAAAGTTGAGTCACGCTTTTATGAATTTTCACAAAATAATACATGAAACATTTTGAAGCATTGATAACATTTCTAAAAAATACTTTTAAAAAAGAAGCAAATTACTTTTTTGTCGTAATAGTGAAATTAAAATGTTAGATATTAAAATATAAACAAATAATTATTGTATTTAACATTTTTTTAATTTTCAACACATAAGGTGAATTAGTTTATAAAATTATTCAATTTTAATACATTTTAGGAGAATTAGATACGTCAATAAATCAACTATAATGTGGTAATTTTCTTATAATTGCTAAATATTTAATAATGATTTTCTATACTTTTTACATCAATCTTTTCGAAACATTGATAACAATTCCCAAAAATATTTAAAAGAAAAAAAGCAAAAAATGTAAGTAAATTGAAACATTATTATATTACTAACAAATAATTATTAACAATTTTCCATATTTAACACATAAATGAATTATTTTAATTTTAAATGAAATACAATACATTTGAGGAATATTAGATACGATAACAAATCAACAACATTCTTACATTTGCCATCTGACATTTTTATGATGAGAGGTCAATGTTATAATTGCGTTGCATTATAAAATCTTGCAAATTTCATTATTTATTTCAATAGTAAGTAACTAATAAGTTGAATAACATTACTAAGAAGGCAAACTACTAATTTCACTGTTTATTCACTGAATTTCACTGTTTTTAAACAGTTTTCAACAAATTTTAGTAAATTTCACTGTATTTTCATCATTTTTCGATGAATTTTAGTGTATTTCACTGTTTCTTACTGTTTATTCATTGAATTTCGCTGTGTTTTCATCATTTATCGCGGATAATCAAGAATCTATAAACAAAAGGTGCAACGAATGAAGCATGATTACTCTAACAGTTTTTTGTGTCGCAATAAAATTTTATTAAAATACAAACAAATAATTTTAAAGCCGTATTGAGTGTTTATAATAATGGCACAAACAATAATTCTATTATTTATAATCAATCACGTAAAAAATCTAAATCACCATAAAGTAAGTAAAAAAAACTCGCACCAGTCGAGTGTAAAAAATTAAGGTAATTGACCGGCGTACAAGTGAAGCATGTAAAATACTGAAATCGCGCTAATAAAATATGTAATACCTATACACTACCATTGTGCAAATTAATTACATCTAATTATAACATAAATTCTTAATTGAACGCCGTTTATGATCGATTCGCAATGTTGAATTTTAATTTACGCATCTGCGATATTCCTACATATACGTAATGGCGGCGATTTTATCAATTATTCTGTTAAAGTACACATCCGCTTTGTGCAAGAAACTGCGCCAACAATAAAAAAAGCAAGCGAATTGTTCATAATGGTACAAACAAAAGCTCTTCAAGAACTTCCGTTTCATTACCATATGTTAACAACAATGCAATAAAAATCTCCACCGTAAATGACAATTAAATATGTACGCCCTCCCTCCCGTTTGCCCAAAATTAGCCGCACTTGACGTTTACATTAAAAACAATGCGGTGCGCAAGAATTTCTTAGAATTTGGCCCGAAAATAAAGTGCGTTTTTATGAGGTATTGTTTGATGTGACGAAAATAAGCACCGTGCGCGGCGCTGTTTATATGGAAATGGAAATAGCTTCTTTTATCCGTGTCGCAGTATTAGATTCTTTTAATCTCTGCGACGTATTTGACATAAAAATGCCAAGTGCAACTTTCTTATAAACGTGTATTCCACTAAAATAAGAATAAGAGACATGGAATTTCTATACGCTAAATGCTCTGATAAAAGTTTATACATATACAATATATGTATAATATAAGTATGTATATGCAAATAAAATGTTTTATATATTTTCAAAACTACTTCAATTTCACTTTTAAACATTACAAGCAATTGCAAAGCGATATTGTTTGTGAGCCTTTGTTCAAAATAATTTTATATCAATTCTAAAATGCTATAAAATAATAAATTGTATTGTTGATTCGCTAGGAGTGGTGCAGACTGGAGTCACATTTTAAATTAAAAAAGTTTACTTATGTGAAAATAGTTAACTCGGTGGTTTCCAACCTATGGGAACACAAGTTTATTAGATGAGAAGCGTGTAACTGCATAGGAAAAATATTATAAATTATATCGTATTAGAAATGCTACAGAAATCACTAAAAATAGAAACAAATTCAAATAATTTTGTATTTATTCCAAAATGCTAGAAGTGGTTCAGACTGCAACAATATTTTAAATGAAAAAAGTTTACTTATTTGAGAATGGCTGGTTCAGTGGTTTCCAACCTGTGGAGAGGGGGTCTCTTCATGGGAACACAAGTCTATTGCAAAGAATAGGCACTTACCTGTAAAAGAAAAATAACATAAATTATGTGGTCTTCAAAATGCGAAAAATATTATTAAAAATTGAAGCAAAATTTAAATTTTTGTTAAATTTCCTAAATTAAAAACATTTACTTATATGAAAATGCTTGACTCAGTGGCTTCCAACAGATCTATTGAAAGGAAGGCATGTAATTGTGGAAGGAAATTATTACAAATTATGTCGGTTTAGAAGCACAACAGAAATCAATAAAAATTGAAGCAAAATTTAACATTTTTGTTTAATTTCCTTCAACAAACACTATTAAAAACTTTTAATTTTGTTTATATTTATAAAATATGAAAAAAATATTGGAAAATACTAGCTTAGCTGTAGAACGAGAGGCTATTTTTTAATCCATCACATTTTAAAAGTCGTTTTAAGCAATTTTATTTTCGTTCAAAGAAAGATTATCGCTTTTATTTTATTTTTGCATTATTTTATATTTCTTCAAATCAAAAGTCTTTCTTGTTCTCCATTATTTATAAAACAAAATAAATTAAAAAATAACTTGCCAAAACACCTTTAAAATTAGTAGATATTATTGTGTCCGTCGATCTTGAACTTGAATAACACAAACAAATTCTTTTAGCTTGTTTTACTTTTCCTGGACAAACAATGCGCTCACATTTTTTCTGCATCCTACACCCTCGTACAATTGAATTTAAGGCATTTAAAAAGTTATTTGAATGAATGCCGCACCCTGTGAGAATTATTCATTTATACATCACTTGATGGACAGAATTCTTTGTGTTTGTGCATTGAGAAATTTTAATACATCAACTATCAAAAAATGTATAACATAGCAATAGCAGCAATCTTCACATTCTGGGAAAATACTTTTTATATGCTAATTTACCTTTGCTGCACAAAAAAAATATAGAATGCGGAAAACAGCAGAACACTAACTACAATTCTGGTATTATTTATAAATTGGCAATATTAAAATAATGTTTGTGTATATCCTGCTTTATACAATAGAAAATTGAAATGACTTTCATTAGTGACTCCAAAATCATATTTACCTACTGTATAAAAAGTGAATTAAACGACGGTTAAATATATAACTCAAGGTTACAAGGTAATATATGCATACGAGTATGTATTTATAAGGAAAAATCCACATTTTATATAAAAAAAGCAAAAATATTAGTATCTAGTAATTTATGTATATTGTAGATTAAGGTATGTGATTGTACGTAAAGCACTTACATCTTAATTAAAAACCGCTAACTAATATCCGCTTATAAAGTGACTGACACTCAAACAAAAACCATCATCAATTTCATTAGATCATAATAATTTAAAATTTTCATACACTAAAGTTTTGTTACAAATAAATTGATTTGGTAAATATTAAATTAATTAAAATTTATTGAGAAAAAAAACATATTTTTAGTAAACTAGAAATTTTAATTTAGAATTGACATTTGAAGAATTTTGTACAAGGAATGAATTTCGATCTTTAACGCTTTATAACAGCTTTCAATAAAATCTAAGAAAAATAAACAGACACTTCAAAATAATATTTAAAAGCGCGTAAAGTAGAAATTTTTAAATTATTGAAAATAACTTACTCTAAGAGGCTCTAAATAACTATAAATTAAATCCACATTTTATATAAAAAAGCAAAAATATTATAGTATGTAGTAATTTATTCATATTGTAGATTAAGGTATGTGATTGTACGTAAAGCACTTACATCTTAATTAAAAAGCGCTAAATAATATCCGCTTATAAAGTGACTGACACTCAAACAAAAACCATCATCAATTTCATTGCATCATAAATTCTGAATTCGTTATATTACATGTTGTACCGCGAATATTGTTATACGCAGCACCACAGTGTGTTGTTGTTAATTAACATGTTTATTAAAAACATACAAGACAATCTAATGTGTTAACACAAAAATAGCAAATGTATTTTGAGTGTCGTGTAAGTGCGAACATCATTGAGGAATTCTCTATTTAAAAAGTATTTTTAGCAAACCGTCCAAACATCCTCTATGTTGTGTTTTTTTTTTCACGTAAATATTTTAATGATTTTTTAATAAAAGCCTCTCTTCCATTTGGAGAGAAATATTCGCCAAAACAGTTAGGTATGTATAATATATGTACTATTATTATAATATAAAAACAACAGCATTTTTTTGTTGCTGTTTTGGTTTCGGGATCTTCCTGCAAACGTGAGTCATATAGCAGAGCACCGTAACGAAACATCTCTTTGTTTATATTAATAATTATTTTACTTACAATTATATGAATTAATAGCGAGCTCCCACGTAATTTTTATTACATCAAAATTATCATATGTTAATGCCAAATACAAGTTGGTAATTGTTACAATGATGTATGTACTATATGCGTATTAGTATGGTATAGTAGTAGTAAATGCCATGAAAGAAAATTAGTTTTTATTATATATTATTAGACATGAGATTGTAACAAAATATATGAAAATTAATACGGTAATTTGTTCTATAATTCTCCTGATCCATTTTTTATGCATTGATGCACGTTCGCCACTCATTTTTCATATACAGATTGAAATGAAAATTTATACAACTTATTTAGATTTTCATAGTGAATAAATAAATACTACCTTCATATACTTTTTTTGAAAGTGTATAAATCTATAAACATAATTTACAAGAGTACAAATAGTTGCATGTATTTTTCTTTAATAATAAAAATATTATGCAATAGACATAAATATTTTGAACCACTTTTCTTGCTATACGTATTTAAAAATGATTATACACGGGAAAATTGATTTATAAAGTGAAAGCTATTGACAATACTTTGTTTATATGTGTGTAATCAATAAAATTGAAGTCACGATATTTGAAAATTACAAAGGATAAAAGACTCACTGGAAAATTGTGTGTAAAATAAGCTAATTTTATATAGAAAATTAAAATTACTTCCTATCTTAAACATATAGTTAATCATTGATAACATTTTCATGTCCATTTTAACACAGATTGCTCTCACTTTGCTTATTATTATCATTTTCGATTATATGTAGAAATACAATATGCTTTTTGCTAAATTACAGAAAAAATTTGCTTCCTGTCCAATTTTAAAGTTGCTATTATACCTACCTACGTTTAGTAAATGTCAAAATCGACAGAAATTCTAATGTATATACTATATAGCGTTGTTGTATAACAAACACCTAAGAATTTATGTAGAAATACCATAATTCAATTTATTTTAATATCTATTTGCCGCAATCTCAGGCAACGTTGCGGTTAAATAAAAATCGACGAGTTTTAATAAAATCGTAAGCAATATATAACATCTATTCTACAGTGAAACATTTGTTTTTCTACATTTTTTTAATGCTGCGCTAACAGGTTAACTCTCCAAATCATACTAGAATTTGAATAATCTACGTTGACATACACGTAATACGGGAATGGAACGTTACAATATATTACAATAAGCTGTCATTTTATAATATTGCTCATAAGCTAAACAATGTATAAGTTTAGTTAGTGCATCGCATTTGAAAGAGCCACATACTATGTATTGTGTCCAAAAAGTAAGACCAATTTTTAATTTCAATAGTGCAGGCAAATCGCACATCATTAATAATTTTTTCTTATTTTGTAAGAATTCTAATAAACGCCTGTAACAATTTTTAAGCCAAAACATTTATTAGTTTTTGATTTATGTTGAATGGTATACGGCGACAAAAGTGAATGCGGCGGTTATGCTTCATCTCCTCTATCGTCCCAAAACCGATTTTCCACAGTGCTCTTTTGAAATTCTAGGATAGTCATAAGTGATACAGTACTAAATAAGATAAATTCGATAGTTGTGAATCGATATGCACAGGATTTTCGGTGATAAAGCCATTAAAAATGAGTACATCCTGAGAGATGCATTGTCAATGCCATGGCATTAGTCAATAATTTCCAGGTTCTAGGCCCAAAGTATCTTCCAAAATGATATTGGCACTCTTTCGATATACCAACAAGTTCCGAATAGACATATTTAGAAAACCAAGCACAATTTCTTTGGTTTTCTTGACGTTGGCAAGGGTTGATACTCGTTCGAAGCGTTCTTCGTCTCCAAAGCCTTTTCGACTTTCTTTTAACTGATTCCACTACTTGAAAGCATTGCTTTCTAACAAAACATGGTCCCAAAATTTTTTTTGCAAGATTCCGAATATTTCTACATCCAAAATTTCATTCCTCAGACAAATTTATTGCAACTTTTTTGCATCAATTGAATCAAATTTAATATAAATCTGCGATTTAAATGTTTAAATTTCATTTATGTAAAAATTATTCTAATAATAGAAAATACTCGTATAGTTTTATTACTTTAGAAAACGATTGTTTTATATGTTTTATGCAACATAAAAATAAAAGTAACGATACCTATAAATTTCAGTTTTAAAATTTCAGTAGGTAAGAATATTATGAATCTCTAAAATTATTTTTATAAATTTATTGCACAACGTATACGAAGAACATACCAATAGTGTTTTAATAAAAGAAAATAGGAGCAATACATTCTCGAGTGAGATTATCTTAAAATTGTTTACAAACAAACAATATGGTTATTTTCACCCATAAAAATGTTTCACAAATCGACAACAACACAATCGTGTTCGTATAATAATTTCAGAAAATCTATAATAGAAAACAATTTATAACCTATTAGTGATAAATAGCCAGCAAATTAAAGTCACGAATAAATAAAAAATTTATACATGTCTTGAGCGAGCAGTTGCCATACGTGATTGCATCCCATAGTGCTGCCTATAGATTCTATATAATTCATTATAATGAGCTCATGCAGATTGTAAATTTCCAGTGGCGTAACTTATAAATATGATTAGCATTATAGGTAGGCCGGTAGGTAGATCTACCACAGGATAATGGATTAAGATCTTATTCGCTTAAACATTTATTTCATAATTTATATCAAAGATACACAAACATTACTTTAGAATATACAATGTAGTATACTAAAGAGTTTAGTACCTACTATCAGGGTCTAATTTAAATTTTCACGGTGTAAAATAAAATTTGCAATCCCTTTCCTTAATTCTTCTAAAATGTTTGAAGCAAAACTTTCTTTAATTTATGCGGGATGTTGCTTAATTCTTAAATATATAAAATATTTCTATATCTTTACAGTAAAAATGTATTTTTTTTCTATTAAACTGTTTAAAAAAATAAAATTATTAATCGATTTTCATCGCTAAAGTATATAATTAGAAGCTAATTCTGTAATTTAAAAATTCTTTAATTCAAATTTAATTAAATTTCAAGTAATTATTGTATTAATTTTTTCTAAAGGATTAGCTCATCTTAGGTTAGGGCGAAGCTAGATACAATTATTGGTTCTTATATTAAGATAAATTAATATTCAAAACTATTTAATTGCAAATTAAATGTTATAGTTAATTATTATCCAAATTAGTCCAATTAATAACATAAAAAAATAAAGGAACGTTACGATTATAAAATTTGAAAAAAAATTTGATTGTTAAATATTTTTCACAAAGAATGTTATGAAATAAACTTTAAAAAATAAATTTTTTACTGGCACATTTACTATATTAAAATGGCATATTTAGATTGCATTATGGGCCTCGAGCAAGGCCTTAGTAAATTAGCCACTGCCTACATTTCATATAAAATTCGTGTAGGTAATATTTAACAACAGTCGCGAATTTTAGATCCTATTCTTGCATCTTTGTATAATTTATGCAAAAAATACTACATTTACAAATAGAATGATTTAAATGTAAATATAATTATAGATAATTGATATTATTACCATATTTACGTTTTTGTCTATCCCAGCCTTGAATTCGCAATATAAATGCCAATATAAATGTATAAATGTGATAAATTGCTGAAATTAACCATAAAATATTTAAAGTTATTATTACTAAATTTTGTTATTTTTCAAATTTTATTTTAATATTTGAATGTCTTGCTACTATAGATATTAAAAATATTGTTATGGATAAATATTCATAAATGACAGTGTAAGTTAGCGTGCAGGAATATGAATTTTCATAGCGTCAAAAATAAACAGAAGGAAGAAAAATATTAATTATAAATAGACATTCGTTTTGTTTATTATATAAGATGAATTGATACATTTCAAGAAACGGATTGCAAACGATTAATTATTTCCTTGATAGTTGCACGTGCATTTCCATAATTCCTCTCTATATCTCTGTTTAATTCATTTTATATAGTATATTTTTATTTATATTATTTATAATCTCATTTGAATGCATTAAAGCCCCAGGTATTTGCACTTTTCATCTTTGTACGCATTCTTCATGCTGGTATATATAGCAACATTCTAAAATAACTCTTGTACTTATGTGTGTATGTGTGTGTGAGAGGAAGCACACTCGTAAATTCGAATGAGTTAAATTAAAATCTCGGCTTAGGTACTAATAAGTAAACAACGATTAGATTATTGTTGAAACCATGAATTTACGTATATGTATGTGTGTAAATAATTACCTCCACGTATTGCATGATCGATCAATCATCTTCTAAATATGGTGAAAATATCTTGTGCACCTCTCAACACGAATCTCTGAATGAATGTAATATATATGTTAATGGATATATCTTAATTTTTATTTTATACAAGGTGGTCCATTTAACTCGAGACAAGCGAATAACTTTAAAACAGTGCATTTTAGGACAAAATGTTTCGAATAAAAGTTGGCTAAAATGAAGGGGTAAATTTAATGGAACTAATCTCTTTTAGCGGTGACCGCAGCTTCATAGTTATTTTGTCATCAACTTTGTTTTTTCAAATGGAAACCCCCATTTTTTTGTTCAGAATTAAAATCTACGTAAAAAATGGGGCAACTTTTATTAAAATTGTTTTTTAATCTAATGTCAATTTTGGAAGATATTTATCAAAATAAAATTTCAAAACTCATTTTGGTTAGGCGAATAACGGAGAACCGGCGCATTTTAGGAAAAAATGTTTTCAATAAAAGTTGTTTAAAATGGAAATGGAAATGCAATGATAGTAATCCCATTTTGGTCCAATGATTTTAAAAAATTTATTTTAATAATTTTTTTTCAAAATTGAAATCGGATTAAAGAACAATTCTAATAAAAGTTGCCCCATTTTTTACGTAGATTGAGATTCTGAACAAAAAAATTGGGGTTTCCATTTGAAAAAACAAAATTGATATCGAAATAGCCATGAAGCTGCACTCATGGTAGAAAATTTTAAGTACCATTGGATTACCCTCTTCAATTTAAACAACTTTTATTAGAAACATCTTCTCCTAAAATGCGCAGTTTCTCCGTTATTCGCCTGTCTCAAGTTAATTGGACCAAAATCGGTTTTGAAATTTTATTTTGATAAATTAAGAAACTATTTTAATAAAAGTTGCCCCATTTTTTATGTAGATTGAGTTTCTGAACAAAAAAATGGGGGTTTCCATTTGAAAAAACAAAGTTGATTTCAAAATAACCATGAAGCTGCGATCATGGCCAAAAGTGATTAATACTATTAAATTTCCTCCTCTATTTTAACCAACTTTTATTTGAAACATTTCCTCCTAAAATGCACTGTTTCAAAGTTATTTGCCTGTCTCAAGTTAAATGGACCAACCTGTATAGTAGAATTAGATTTTTTCGTCGATTTACAGTTATTCGATAGCTAATGCAAAAACTGTAACTTCACGAATGTACTAGTTACACTACCTATAATTAAAAAATTGATCAAATCACGATTTCCTTTAAAATTAGAATTAATTAAAACAGTTTAAATATATTACTATACACTTTACGTTTTAGGTATTTTCTCTCAACTATTGGTTTGCTCGATAACAAATACGATTTTATTTAATGAATTAATTGTAAAATCATATTAATATGTAAATATTTATTATGCATGCTTAAAGTATTCAGTAGATGAACGAATTAATTGTCATGGAATTTTTTTTAAAATAACATCCCTATATGACCAATTCACCCATTTTCTTAAGTAATTAGTTCATTTTGAGCAAATGTTTCTTCAAAAAATACTTTTACGCAAAAATTTGTGTGTTATTGGATAGCTAATACAACACAGCTTACTCTGTAGCTTCACGAATGTACTAGTTTACACTACCTATAATTAAAAAAATGGATCAAATCACGATTTCCTTTAAAATTTAAATTAATTAAAACAGTTTTAAAATATTACCTACTATACACTTTACGTTTTAGTTTTCTTAATAATTTGTCGAACAATTAGAAAATGACGAAATATTGTTTATTTTATTTTTATTTCTTAAATGTAGCTCAACATGTAAAATCATATTGAGATGTAGATATTTACTATACACTCTTAAATTTGTATTAAGAAGATTTCTATAGTAGGATTTTTTGACTCTGGCGGGTTGCCCCGCTGTGAGGCCATAATTAGGGGCTGGTTCGGTGTAATACGTTGTATTCTTTTCTCTCTTTAACACCACACGCTGAAAGAGAGGGAAGATTTGAAATTTGCGCAGTATTGCCTGTTGCGTTTTAAACAAGTTTTAAGCGATTTTAGGTACTATGGAGCAATGTTTAAAGCGCATAATAACATAATAACATAAAAGATATTAAAGGGAAGGCTTGTACGCCTCTTTATGCATGTACGTACCGAGC
>JARJDW010000530.1:0-13343 GCA_030264715.1 Adinopsis sp. GC000173
AAGAATTAAACAAACTACCATGTGATAGTATTCGTGAGTCATTAATTGATATATTAATAATATTCTGCGCTATCTCATTACCTTCTTTACACGACTGTAGAATTTTCATCTAACTTATAAAAGCATGAAAAGTAAATAAATTTAGATAGGTAGTAGATACGATAGAAATCTAATAAGCACCTGGGCATTAAAGGTATTATAATATCTCGCATGTTCATTTACCGTGGCTACGCCTTCATGTTCACCTTTAAAAGTAGCACTTTAATGCCTCGGTACATAGATAACTATTATTGCTTATAATATATTAACTCAATTTTTCAGCACGTATTAATTTTCATTATGTTTTTTACATTGTATTTGATATAAAGTATATACCAAAGTAACAAAGCAAATAAAAAAAAACATTCTACACTAAATACATGTTTCAATAGATACAATTCGGGGTAGCCATATTGGAAAAAATATTGCCACTTATAATTTATAAAATTCAAAACTGTTTAGAGACGAAGAAAATTATCATTTGCTTCTTAGCGATTTTGAAAGTGTCACTCTAGATATTTGCGAAGTTTAAAATTAATTATGGCAAAATATACTTAATTTGTTCACAATAATAAGAAAATTGGAGAACTAAGTGTCAAAACCAAAAGTTATTTGAGGACTTACATTGGTGCATCTCTGAAGATTTAAGAATTTTGATTATTTCATGCAGAAATGCAAAGCAAACAATAATTTTTGTATCAAATTGAAACTTCAGTTACATTGATTCTCTAGAAATTTTAAAAGAAATAAGCTACCCAATCAAGTTTTAGGCTATAAAATTCTATAGTAATAAATCCGAATAGGCTCGTAGTTTTGTTCAACTCGTTTCGCTGCTATAAAAAAATTATAGAAGCATTTTGAATTAGATCATAATTCATAAAATTTGTCATTTTTCATTTTTATAGTTAAAGCTAGGTAATATCTATATATTTAATTCAGAAAGTTATATGATGTGATCAAGCAATGAAAATTGTGATTGATTGAAATAAATACCCAGCAAAAACACTGTTTTTTGTTGAAATAATAATATTTACTGTATTGAATAAATAAATAATATGTAATGAAAATGGCTCATATATCTAAATACACAATATATGATGAACATGAAAAAATAATATTTGTTATAACAATATTATATGCGTATAATTCGGTTATGGCTGATTATTTGTCAACAATTAGAACGCGTCCATGCACACTTCAGACTTTTTATGGGCCGGTAGTTTAATTGACTTTGAAGTAGCAATGAGAAATTGAATTAAAGTGCGCCTATGCGCCGATTATGGTAAAACTTTGACCATAATCGCATAGGCGAAGACCACAGTGTCTGCAACTCGGCAAATCTCTTTACGCAATACTCAGTTACCTTCAAAAAACGAACTGCTTTTTATTTCACATTCATAGTAACCTTTATGGATAAACACATGATTCAATACTTCTTCATCAACAGCAAAGAGCTTTTTTGCTCCCAACTAATCTGTGTTAATTTTGTTTGTTAAACATAGCTCTGCTTTCACTCGGCAACCACACGACATTAATTTGAGCAGGTTTGTCATTGTGTTGTAGCATTTACCTTTAACAAAAAAATTCGCGCGACTGCTCATCACACTGCAATTTTCCTTCTGTTCCGTAAATTAACGTACGATGGTAATATTACAGTGTATGCTACAGTCTACAGTTGGATAATACTCTAAACTAGTATGTCAAATTTACAAAAAAATTTACAAAAAGGCAACAACGCAAAGCGCGTTCTCTAATAATACTTATTTGGATAAAAATGTGCGTCTTATTAAATACTACTTCATAAACAACAAAAAATCAAAAAGTTTTGTGTTTTCATAACTAAAAATTTGCGTTAAATGATTTTGTTTATTTATATGCAGTGTGCTTCATTTCAGAGACTACATTGGAAATATAATTTATACCTCAACCTCTGCCCAACTTCCTCAATTCTCTACCTAATTCCTCCTATTATTCTTCCCAATCCCCGTCACTTCTTTTATATACTTCCCCTCACAAGAGGAGGAGAGAGGGGAAATTAGGATAAAGAAAAAATAAGTAATTAAAAGAGGAATAAGGGGAAGTTGGGACAGGAATGAAGATTAGTCTATACTTCTTATGTATAACTTTCAATGGAACGCACTGTACATTGTAAGCATATCATTTTCCGCGTGGTAATGGCTAACATTTACCTTTAACAAAAAATTTACAACAGCTCTTCACACTGCAATTTTAAATGTTCGTCGACTGGAAAGCAGCTATAATGTTATAAAATTTTTATGCGCTTTTTTATTCTAGTTTTTTAAGTTTTTAATTGCATTTTGTCATAGAATCTCCGTCGATTAATCCGCCACTAAATTGAAATTAGTTCCTATCATTTGTAATTATTTCAACTATTTAGTGAGGTGATATAATAGAATTAAAATATTTATAATATAATGTGAAAGTTCTATAAGTTGATAAAATGAAAACGTTTGCTATTCACGATTAATTAATGTTGCTTTCAATTTAACGTCGTTTATTACAAAGTATAATATGCTGCTCCACCACCTCAAAACCTAGCGTAGAAGTGCGAATAATAAATTTCAATGCAGCTATTGTGGATTAATGTATAATTTCACATATTATTCATAGTTAAATAATGAAAATTTAAAACTTTAGTATAATTGTATTTATGGTTCTTTTGAAAGTGCGTTGTTGAAATTTATTTAATAGACGCGCCGATCCGATGAATTCCGATCGTTAAAATGTAGAAAATTTTGCGCGTGCATTAAAAACAATTCGAACGACAATCAAAGTAAATATGTAAATAATACGCATAAATTTTATGCAAATAATAAACATCCATTAATTTTCAACAAATGAAATTAAATAGTTAACTGTCATCAATATTTAAATAGCTGTAACTGCAGTTTCATATATTCGTAAATACAGCATTGCCATTTCAATTTATTACTGAACAAATATGAATTTTCCTCCGCTTCCTTTTTATTGGATGGAATGACATTAATGTCACCAATTAATGGCATTGAAATACCTTACGTTTGATTTAATTCAATATGTGTGTAGGAGGTGTTGTGAAGGCGCATTTCGTTTCGGTGATTTTATCGTAAATGACGCAAACAATAACGAGGTCCTTATCCAATAATTATGGTCTAGTTAGCGGGTAGATTCGTATATTATTGATTTAAATTGCGCGCTTTCCACATAGCCTTTTTGTTAGGATTGGCATTTTTAAGAAAACAATTAGCTTGCGTACAATTTTTCTGCGCGCGCGAATCTAGCAGCAAATAACTTGCGCAAACAAAAATATTTCTCAAGTAAATAGATTGCGCTGCGAAAGCAATAATTTACATAAAAGTTTAATTAATTTCCAAATAGCCGCCGCCGTCGCCACCACCAAATATTTCAAATGCTTTGTATAAACAATTCAGTGCTTTCGCTTTTTATCATTATTGGTATAGATAGATAATCGCGCGCTAAATTTAATTCGCCATCATTATGGTTTTCCACTAAATTCATCATCACTTTTAATTAATTTGTTTAAACTCATTTAAAATTGCGCACCGAATAAATCTTTTAAGCCGGCATCAGTTTATGCAAAAACCGACAAATCAAGTATAGTTTCTGTGTGTAAATACTCATTTTAAGCTCCTGCAATTTGTTTCAAAAGTTTATTTGTTCGCATTTTCCATTAGAACAATTCATTCCGGTGATGAGTACAAGCGACTATCGCCTTTTTTCCCTCCTCCATCGCAACCGTAAAGCGCTTAAGAATAGTGGAAACAATGAATGATTAATAGCAAAGTTAATAAAACATTTCAACATAGAAGGGAAAAAATTATGATCAATCCATTCACAGCAAACTTGTGAAAAACTTTTTTTCTATAAGAAGGTGCACAAGAACAATGCGCTAACATTTCGGCTTGAATTCGCGCAACGACATGCTTCTCCGCTGAATTAGTTCAATTTTTACTAGTTAAAATTGAATTCGCATATCAAGTGCGATAATTGGGTTAGCTAACGTTAAATTAATGTTTATTTAAAAGCGGTTGCGTTAATTAACTGCCAATGAGCGCATCACGCAAAAAAATATATATACATAATAAAAGTTTAAAATTTCGCTCAGTGAGTCGTGAAGTTAACGAGTTTCAAAGACGCATCTAATCTGAAATACGCAAAATTCCAAATAAGTAAAAAAGAAAATTAATTTCGTTCTTAAAAATATTGCTCGAGAGGAAAATGTAAATAACATTTTTTTTTGGTAATTTTTAATCACAGTTTTGTCTGATTTATAAATACACTGTAACCAAATACACCATTACCAAGTTTTTTTTCTGTTAGTTTAGAGATACAAACTTTTCATAATAAAATAAAGCATTTTTTGTACAAGATGGGTTTTGTATGTTGAGCACACTAGTAAATAAATATAATTAACAGCGGTATAAAATTTACTTAATACAAAAAGTATAATGTAAAAATATGCAATTAAATATTTTGTCTTTCCGATTCATTTTTGGCTTTGTCTTTTGTTAACATTGTTCCAAAACTAAAAAGTTTATTGAGATCACAAATTTTTTATTTTTTACATAATTGGTATATCAAAGGTGAGTGATTTTCTTAAATTTTTTAATATTTACTCTAAATATTGATAAATTTCATGTATTAATCATTATTTATTTTATTGCTTATAAAGATTACCACGTATTTGTTATTACAATTATTATTTTTCGTTCAAAAACATTTAAGTATTATGTCAACATTTTTATGACTGCAATAGGCATATTATTGTTAGGTAAATAGAAATATTTTTATTATACATTAATTTAATAACAATAATCATTATTATTATTATTATTATTATTATTATTACTATTATTTGTATTACTATTATTATTTAACAAATTAAACAAAGTGCCAATATTTGTATCATAGTAAAACTGTGAGTTGAAAATTTACCACAAATTAAGAAAGAGTATATTTACAATTTCAAGATTTTATTAAAATCAATGAACACTTTTCGGAATTTGCAGTTTATTATAAAGATTATAAAGACAAAGGGCCAAAAAACCTTATTTATGCTTAAAGACTACTGTGTTAGCTATTAATAAATAAACCACCAGCTTACTGTCTTGGCATTTCCAACCTTTTCTTACTGAATATCAAAGATGCTAAAAATAACAAAATAGCCACATTAAAATTTGGCTAATTTTTTTGTTTTTATTTAACCTTCTTAGCCACACACCAAAAACTACATAAAAGTGATCTACAATAGAAAAAAACTTATTTATATTTCTTGTGGAGAGTAAGAAAAAATGTTTACACGAAGATATATTTCATCTTGAAGTTTGTAACAAAAAAATTAAAGCCTTATTTTTTCATAAACCATCTACTTTTTTGGCGCACTATATCACACACCTATAGTACTTCTCCACATTAAGTGCGATTCTTATCAATGAAATGTAAATTGTCTACACAGGCGCTTGAGAGACAATTTAATAGTTGATAAATCGTTGCTATACAATTATTCGCTCGCCCTTATTTTATAACGTTCATTACCTCTACACTATTAGAAATTGCACTTCAGCCACTGCATTTCTAGGCGTATATATATATAGTCTATTTGGCATACTCCATTTAGCATAAATAATTCGGTTTAAGTTCGTATTCTACAGCATTAAATCATTACTTCATGGCAGGCATAAGCATTTTTACAAAACAACAAGATATGTGTGAGAATTGTAACGAATTATTTTTCTGCGTTTCTATTATTAAAATATTTATGCACTTAACGAAATGAATTTAGTGTGCGTTTTTACATAATGTAAAAATATTTTATTTTTCTAAATGGTGCATTTTTGTATGTGAAATTACAATACCTGTCAACGTAACAACAATAACAACAATAAAACGAAATTTGTATTTTTGTCGGCAAAGATTTTGATTTGCGTTGTTTAAATTTTGAACGAGCTTTTGTGCGCGCGTATATGAGTCGAGTGCACTGTATTGAAATGTGTTTGATATAAGAATTAATTAAAATGTGATGTAATATTGAAGTTGCCGCTTATACTATACCCTCGTCTGCCTTCCTGCATTTGTGCATAAATCAAGCGCACACAACACGTTGTCTAATTAAGTTATTATCCGTGCACACTACTATAAACTTTTTTCATGCTGCGTTGCATTAAAATTTTATTACAGCTCAAAAACGAAATGTAAACAAAATTGTATGCGTTTGCGTAAAATTAAAACATATTACTGTTAAACGAATCCGCAGCCATGGCTATATATTTCAAGCCGGAGCACAGGATGTTCGGTAGTAAAGTTGGAAATCGTTCAATTTGTAACGAAAATCTTTCCGTTTTACATTTTAAAACCGACTGGAATTGCATAATCTATTAAAGCACTACTAATTTAATACAATTACACTAAAAATGTACCTTTTATGGTATTTAAATCATAATAATCTACACCACAATTAATAATAGCATAATTATTCGTTACGAAAAAGAATTTCGTTTATTTTTTTTGAAATTATCAAGAATTGTACTCGCGTTGAATGGAAGGCGGCCTAGCCATTTTATGGTTTTACCAAACCTTTTAGTGCAGGAACAATTAACAAAAGACAAGGTCAGGAAGGATTTGTCTGCTTCAAATCAAGTGATACCAGTTGAGAGATAAAACAAAAACAGATTGAGGGCCATAAAATGTCTTCTTAAATATCAGAGCATAATACACCTATAATCAAGACAATTTTTGGTATGAATGGGTATAAATGATATACGGCTATAATTACAACCACTTTAACCTAATCTATGTTATAATTAATGACATGTGAAATTTGAATCTAATATTGAGATATATGAGAGGCCTAGCGCAGATATTATATTGGGTAACAACAGAATCCTCTGTAATTCTGCAGTAATGCTCTATGTCTGTTATTAGTCATCTATCAAGTATCAGGGCAACAACGTATAAAACTCAACCAGTAAGTATTTAGATTATTTAGTATCTATACCAAAACAACTGTCTGTTAACAGTTTGACAGAATTTTCACTGTAAGGACATACAAATTTACTGTAATAAAGATCTAACTAGTAGTATTATAAAATATTGGAATGTAATACTCAAATGCATGTATACAATTCATTGAAACACAGTGAAATTCAGTAAAAAACACCAAACTTCATTGAAAAACAGTGAAAACAGTCAAATTCATTAAAAAACATTGAAATTCAGTGAAAAAACACTAAAATTAATTGAAAAACAGTGAAAAACAGTAAAATTCATTGAAAAACATTGAAATTCAGTAAAAAAACACTAAAATTCATTGAAAAATAGTGAAATTCAGTGAAAAAACCCTAAAATTTAATGAAAAACATTACTATTGATTGAAATACTGTGAAATTCAGTGAAAAAATACTAAAATGCATTGAAAAACAGTGAAGAAACACTAAAATATAATTTTGTATATTTAATATACGCCCGCTACCACAAGAATCCGATCGCTTTTTCAAACTTACCGCCTTATGGAATACGCGTAAATGCATACCTAGGAGTCGTAGTTGGTGTTGTACTATTGAAATAAGGCATACTACTACTTAATTACTAGATATTCTTAAATGGCGTTGTTTATTCGGTTAGGGTCAATTTCGCCTGCAGTTGATCGGATTCTTGTGGTAGCGGGTGTATAGTAAATGTGCATTATATAAAAAAGAAACATATTTTTAGAAATGAAAGATAATGAAATGCTAATTGTCATAATAAAAATGTACTTAGAAGTAAGCAAACAAAAAAACAAGCGCACATTTCGCTAATAATCTTATAACAATTCTACAGAAATTTTAAATGTAATAAACGGAATATATAAATTTACAACAATAATGGTTTAGTAGTATGCTAAAATATTCGCATGCTAGTTGAAAGCATATTAGATTAATTTTATCGTTGTGTAATCGCCGTTAAGTGATATGGAGTTTAATAAATAACGAGACAGCATTCATAATTTATCAGTTTGAAATGCAATGTGGTAATTAATCTGTTAATTTTAATTGTACATTTTAGGCGTTGTGATCTGTTCTATACGTGGTGAAACGGTAAACAAAGGCAAAAGTGTACAACTTTCTCTCTGGGCTAGGTTAATATCAAACGTCGGCTATTTGTATACGCGCAAACAATCGGTAAAAATAGACTTTAAACTTTTAATTAACTGTCCCTGAGCGTGGTGGCTTATGATAATGAAGTCTTATTAATTCAATTTAATTAATTAATTAACTTATTTATGATGCGTATTAATTTTTTTTCTAAAGAAAAGATGTAAAAAATGAGCATGCATGAAAAATGTGCTCCACATTATAAACAATAAACAATTTTGCAAACATATTTTACATTTTATTTACATATTTTTCATATTTTTAAATTTTCCCATCGCTATAAATAACTTTAAATGGCATTTTTCATTAAAATGGCTTCAGGGAAAAAATTGATGTTTAATCATTAAAATGCAAAATAATTCTCTGACAAGCAAAATTAAATCATAATTGTTAGTTAATACAGCATTTGATATGGCTATCAGTTTTTCAAATTATTATTTTAATTTAATCGGATACTCGTTTTAATTTCCAAATAATCATGTTCTGATAACATTTTAATTTACGCGCAAGTAGACGGTAAATAATTCAGCAATTTGCATATTATTTTATTCAAATGCTACGAAAATTATACACATTGTACGCGAAAGCTCAAAGTCAAGAGAAAACTAGCACGCAGGGAGAGCGAAAAAAAAAACATTTAAGAAAATCATCGTTAAATTTCTTTGTCTCGCGCGCAAATACAGAAAAACAGGAAAAAAAACGAAGTAAAGGCGAACAAAACTTTTTTTTGACGAACGGCCAAAAAAATAGTCTTAAAGTGGAAAGGCGTGAATTATTTTCCACAACATCTACAATTATAAAAAGTGGTGCAAGCTTAGAATAAAACTGTTTGCAAGTAGTGGAATTATTCGAGCTAGTCCAAATGTGGCGGTTGTTCTGCATCTTTAGCTAAATGCATAATTAATTTCGTTTATAAACTTCAATTATTAACAGAGCAACAAGCATATTAATTTCAACTACAATAACAGTTAATGTAATTAGATAATCAATAGCCGGCAACCAATTAACATAATTTTAATGCATTTTTTGTTAATTGATTAATCGTAATAGAAAAATCGAATAAGTTAAGGTTGATATGCAAAAAACTACTTAAAATCAGATATTGTAATATTGATTGCAATTGTCAATTAAAATTATTTTAAACAGTAAATGTAGGTCATACTTAAGAGTAGTAAACAAGAAATGTCTAGTTTTGTACCAAAATGAACTATATATAGTAGATTTTTTAAACGTCTATGTAAAAAATTTTTTTCGACACTAGGCACTAATTCATACGTGACATTTCTTATAATAATAAGTGCGTAATAAATAATAAAGGGCACAAAATGATTAATTTTACCTAGAAAAGTTGTATAAAGTCGATTTATAAAGTTTTTGTGTAAAATGTAACATTTCTGTGTTTTTTAATGTTCTTCCATGAATTTCAGTGTTTTTTAGTATTTTTTCTATGAATTTCACTTAATTTCAGTGTTTTTTAGTGTTTTTTTCTATGAATTTCACTGATTTTCAATGTTATTTACTGTTTTTTCCATGAATTTAAGTGTCTTTTTAGTGTTTTTTTTTCACGAATTTCAGTGTTTTTAGTGTTTTTTTATGAATTTCATTGTTTTTTAGTGTTTTTTTACGAATTTCAGTGGTTTTAGTGTTTTTCTATAAATTTCACTGAATTTCACTGTTTTTTATTGTTTTTTTCCATAAATTTCACTGAATTTCAGTATTTTTTTGTGTTTTTTCCCATGCATTTCACTTAATTTCAGTGTTTTTTACTGTTTTTTTCATGAATAATTATTTGGAAAAGTAATCAAAAAGTGATATGTTTTCAAATAATAAATATTTCTCATACTTAATAATAATACACTAAAGATCGTTTTTCTTACTGAGAAAATAGCTCTATAACCTTTTTTTGTCGGTAGAAACTTATTTTCGTGGCTCTGAAAACTATTAAGAAATTCCGCACTATTTAAATGGCAAGTAATATACATAATAATGAAACTTTACACATCGAATCGACTTCTATAAAGTGGACTTTCCAAGTATTGATGCAAGAAATTAGTTTTAAAGCGAATTAAAATGCCTATTACGCATTCATGCCTACATACCTATATATATTTTTAAAAGCAAATTCTTTTTCATTATCTCATAACACAATTCGAGGCTTGCCATTTTTTTCGCCCAACAAAGAACAACGAACAAAAAAAAAACGTTATGATAAACTCACCGCGTACAATAAATTCTAATTCAATATAATCGTTGGCGAAAAAACAAAATATACACGAAACAAAATGAACACAGACGACGAATGTATGATTTATTAATTAATAAATTATTCGAATTAAGAGAAATGTGTCAACACGACCACAAGCAGATTTCAATTCTGTTAATGCTTCTTGGTGGAAAATTTATTTGCCATATCGCTTACATGTGTGTGAAATCAGTATTTATTAGCGTTGGTGCATTAAAATTTTCAATTACACATGAATAATTTCCTTTAATATATAATATTTTAAAATGCGATAAATCAACGTTGAACCGAACGCGCGTAGTATTTGTAAAACGGGATATATTTAAATGTATAGCGCTTGTTTTTTTGTTTCTTATGAGTTTTCAGCTATTAATTCGTATATATTTGCTTGTTTCATATCCTGTATAACACTATGCATTTTCATTTATTTATGCCGTATTCGAAAGGAAATTCTAAAATATAATGCAAGAAACAATAGTCATTCACGTTTTCCCATACATGCATTTTCTCGCTAAAATTGAGTTTTAAATATATAAACAGTGTAGTGTGCCCGTTTTTTTTTGTCTCGTTCACTAAACATGCATATCAAAATATTCGAAATGGTTACGCAAAAAACTTTACGATGCATTCGCTTTTTCCCCACCCCTCTCTTTTTTGTAGAGTGTAAAGTGGATTTTTTATACTCGCATGTTTCGTATCTCGCATAAACTGCAGCAGACAAGGCCGGATTTGGCAGTAGTTCCTCCATGAGCGCAAACAAAAATCGTAAAAATGTTAATAATGCATCCAATTCGGAAAAATGATAATAAAATATAAAATACAAACTTATCTTGTTTCTTGCTAAATCAAATATGAATGGCATAGTTAAACTATAACAAAAACTTTTCCAAAATATTCTTTACATTGCATTTTTGGAACAAAATGCCGCTACTTTATTAAAAAGTTTAATTACGATAATTAGATTATCGAATCGAACTAAGAAATTCAATTATATATATAATAAACGAAGAGAGAAGATGGTTTTTATTACAATTTGAGCATGTAATATAAACTAAATTAATATATCATCAATTTATCTAAAATCTAAACGTGTACCATCTAGCCGAGATCAATTTTTCCACATTGAATATATGCTGTCTCATCAAATTATTGGTGAAATGAAATAAGCAACGTGTAACGGATGAAAAATGTTTCTTTGTTTGCGGCTTGCTGTTAGAAATGAATACGAAATTAAATCAATTAAAGTATTTCTCGTTTTCTATAAATATGTAAGGTAAAGTTGCACATATTTATTAGATAATCATCAATAATGCAAAGTTTATTTAATTAAAATTTATAGTATAGCTACACACACACCCACACACATATATACACAAGGTAGAACGTTCTCGTTCCATTCAATTTTTTATCAATATGTCATTGGACGGATTTTTTTATGTTAAAGAGACAATTAAAAATTAATTAAGTTTTAATGAAAATTTCAATGTGAAATCGCATTTAATTATAACAAAAGCTTCTATATGCCTACGTGCTAAATGAAATATTTTGTTTAATCATAATTTCATGTTAAAAATAATTAGTCTTTTCATAAATTTTTTATGACGATAATTAAATTAATTTGGAGTAATTTTTTTTCTTCGTATACAAATATAACTGTTACAAAAGTAACGGCCAGGAAGGCAGGGACAGAAGATAAGTTTTATTGTTTATTTTAATAGCCACAAATTTTTTTAATCATTATCATAGGAGGGACTGGGGACGTTTTTTACATTGCAACTTGTGACGGGGAAAAATAACGTGGGATTAATAAAATTTCGCTTCGAGATAATAACTTTACTATATTAAAAGAAATGATTAGTGCGATTAAGATGGATAGAAATGAATTCATCATCAACATGCAATGTTTGTGTTTTTATGCCATCATAATTAATCATGTTATTAATTCACACAAAACTGAGAATCTGATAATTTATTTAAGCTCTATATAATGAGGAGTTATATATCCAATCATACCTCTTTAATCTTTGATTGTTTTATTAGTTATGAATTCATTGATTTAGAATAATAATTATAAGTTTGCAAAGTAATTTTTTCAATGGGAAATTTCTAATACTTTGTGACAAATTATATTTATAATAAGGGCATAATCGTAACACAAAAGATGTTTGACTGATGAAGTTCAGCTTTTAAATTTCGCAACATCAGATCGTAATCAAGATAATAGTACAAAGTAAAAGCCAATTTCAATTTCGCCCAATCGTTTATTATAGAGAAACCATATCTATATGTAGAAGGAACTTTACACAAGAAGTCAATATTATTTAACGACTAGAATTATACCAAACTAAACCAAACAATATTTAACAATGCTTGGTATATTATACATTCACTATACCATTAAGATCACTTTGACATTAAATAATTTACAAACGTTATCGCAATTAGATATTATAATGATATCTACTAACTCCAATCAAAACAATTTCAATTTGCTATATTAGAAAATATTATAATTATTTCATGTCAAAACAGAAACAGATCGGTGATCATGAAATGATTAGCGAAAATGTTCGTTTTCGGCTGTAAATTTATGTTGCTCTATTTTGCAATTAGTGGAATTTTAATTGTGGCAGCTTACTTGACTCCAATTTTTACAAATTTGTTAATATTTAATTATTTGTTGCAGAAATGGGCGCATTAGTCAATATTATTATTAATATTGCCGAATTAAAGACATAAAAATGCTGCACAAAACCAGAGAAATGTTGACGTATCAAAATAAGCATAATATATTAGCATCAAGAAATGATTAGTCTTGTAATATTATTGTAAATAAATAATGAGGACAATTCAATGACCTAAAGCAATGAACTTGACATTGGCACAGTAGAGAGCACAATACGATGAAGGTA
>JARJDW010000535.1:0-32648 GCA_030264715.1 Adinopsis sp. GC000173
GGATCAATGATGTGTGTTCAAATTTTGAGAAATCTTAAGACTACGAAATATGAATTTGAAATTTGATTTGGATTGCAGACTTGCGTTATAGTACTTTTCAAATCATAATTTGCAGTTTATTGGTTTGTATTTGAAAAAATCATTCTGAAAATTTGAAATTTGATTATTTGGAAAACAGATCTACTTTAAAAGATTCCCGATTTTATTTTCAAATGTGAGCACCCACTACAAACAAAAGATATTACAATCAAAATTTATAGTTTATTTATAAGTAGTGAAAAAGTTAATTAAAAAATCTTGGAATAAAGTAATTGGATTTGTGAAGGGATTGTCATTGTATTTTGAGTTACTGTTAAAGCCTCAAATCTTTACCAAAATTATAAAGTAAAGTTTAAAATCATTTGCAAAATTTTGACGGACAATACGACAAGTTAATGAAAACGTGATAAATATATTATTAAAACTAGACAAAAATTTAAAATTTATTTATAAATGTAATTTCAGAAAAAAAAGTGTTTATTCTAACAGTGAAAGTTTTGCATAAAACATTTTTACGTCTTTCGTTTATCTCCATATTTTAAGTGCAAATTTTCTATCTATTTTTAAACTTGATTTAAATATCGATTTGAAATGAAATCTGGCTTTTATTTTTCTATTTATCAACCTTCTTTTAACAGCTACTTACTAAATTTTATATTACCACAGTTTGCATGCAAATTTTTAATAATAAACAGTAGTAGAACAAGCCTATTTATGGAGAAAAATTTACATACTATATAAAAAATTGTTTAGTCAAGAGAAATTAATCGTTCAATTAATTAAATAAAAATTTGGTATGTATTGTTAATGTAAGTGTGAACGAATAACTTTTAATAAAGCAAACTAAATTGTCAAACTACTAATTGTTTCTACAAATACAAGGATTCGAGATAAGATTTTATGCATGAGCGACTCTTAAACGATAAAAGATAGATGCGCTTAGTTTAAATGAATGAAAATATGCGGAATGCCAACAATCATTATTATCACAATATAAATTGTTGATCTTAGAAACTAACTTTATTTCCATGCATAATATTTGCACGAATTTCTTGCCGCCGCCACATTTTTCAATCGATTATAATTAATTTCGTGCACCATTTGTATAAATAAACATTATCATATTCCACACCGCATTTATTTACCTAACTACGATAATTAATTTATCAAAATTGGTTTGTTACATTTTAAGGAAATTTATTATGAGACATACTTTACATAATTCAATACTACTGGTTTTCCATCCTGGCTGTATTTTACAAAATATAGATATTATAAGTACATCAATTCATTATGATAAATTATTTTGCATAAGCATACCGCTTTAAGGAATGGAAATTGTTTTTATTTGAAATAATTGCTTTGTTTACGATCATGATATCGTTAGAAAAAACGTTTTTCCTTTAAAAATACCAAATGTGGATGTTTTTGCGATTTGTTTTTATTTAATTTTAACTGGGTACATATCTGAATATGTAAGTATTATATGTTAAAAATATTTTTGTTTTGCATATAGCTATATTATATTGAAATAACATGTTCCATTTGTTTTACTTAAGAATATTCAATTTCTTTCGTAAATGATGGAAACATTATCTTTATCAAATAAACTAATTGTGTTAAAACTAGATTTAATTGCTACATTGGATGGCTTTATAAAAAAGTTTATAAAATTTTTAACTTTATAAAAGTTTTGTTTAATGGAGATCTGAAAATCTTTGCAAGAAATTTGCTAAAATTTACAACAGAGACTTGAAGAAAACTAAGACATTTTATTAAAACAGGGCACATAATATGAAAAATATTTTTTTTAAACTTTTTGTTCTCTCTAAAGGTGAAAAATTTTGCATTGTTAAACATTTATTTTGAAAAAAATCAACTTATCAATAAAATAAATTACATTTTTAGTTTACAAATTTCGTTTTTTATACAATACATTAGAAATGTATAGAAATAGTAAACATTTAATATTGCATAATATTATGAAACTAGAAATCTATGTTTTATTTGTAGTGAAAAAAGCAACTTTCCAAAAAAGCTAATTGTGTTAAAACTAAATATAATTACTACATTGAACCACTTTATAAAAAAGTTTATTAAAATTTTAACTTTATAATACTTTCGTGTAATGGAGATCTGAAAATCTTTGCGAGAAATTAGCTAAAATTTATAACAGAGATTTGAAGAAAACTAAGATATTTTATTAAAGCAAGGCAGATAATGTGAAAAATATTTTAAAAAACTGTTAATTTTATCTAAAGGTGAAATAATCGGTATCGTTAAACGTTTATTTTATAAAATATATAAGAAATGTTAATTTTTGTGCTCGATTGTTTTATACACTTTAAATATTGTATTATGCAACTATTGTAGAAATCTTTATTAGTAGTACAAGAAACAACTTTTCAACATAGCTAATTGTGGTTAAACTAGATTTACTTGCTACATTGGATGGCTTCATAAAAAGTTTATTAAAATTTTAACTTTATAAAACATTCTTTTAATGGAGATCCGAAAATCCGAAAAACTAAGATGTTTCGTTAATGTGAAAGATATTTAGAAAACTGCTTTTTTTTCAAAGGTGGAAAAATTAGTATCGTTAAACAGTTATTTTGCAAAAAAAATGAGCTTATCAATGAAACAAATTACATTCTTTACGAAATAAATTAGAAATGTTAATTTTTTGCACCCGATTTGTTTCAACAAATTGATTGGTACCTGTACATGTACGATATTATTTTATGTAGATAGAATGTGATATTCGTTAGAAAAACGTTTGATGGATGAAAAGTTGGATAATCGCATTACAACCCTTAGAAACAGGGCCAAATTGATGGATTTATACGCACAATTTCTAAATAACCTTTTGATTTTTTTGCGTTGGGAAAAACGTACTCGCACAACACACACTCATCCACACGTCCAACATAAAAACAGAGAATGAAAGCTTACTTGTACGTCAATTATCGTTTTGCGATTGAATTATCATTCGAATGATTTTATTGGCGTGTGTAAAAACGATTTTATATTTTAGTTTTCCTCCCGGAGAGAAAGAGGCAATGCATTGTACGCCGAACATGATAAATGAGATAGATAAAGAATTGGTTTGTCATGTTTATGAATCAAGCGTTCGATTTAGTTTATGATCGTATTATGATATGGAGCTGAATCTGTAGTCAATAATATATATAAAAAATAATAAAAGGTTTGTGAGGGATCAAGCTCGAAATCCAATCAGTGTTCGGCAATCAGCGATAATGGTGCGGCTAGATAGACGGGAATTGCAACGATACAAAATCTCCCATACATACAACTCAATATTATCAAAAATAAATATGAAAAGAAAGAAACGCTTTACCGCTATCTCGTGCGTTGAAAAAACATTGCCCAGCAAGATATTTATGGCGTCAATCAATCTAATAGCGTTTTGGTAATCAAATTCAATGAACATTTGTGTCATTGCATTGAGTAACAAATGATCTGACGAGGAAAATGCAAAAATTTGCAAAAATCAAGCGTAACATTCATCATTCCAACTGTTACAATATTTGACAAATATCGCATCTAATATCAATCAAAAACTACTATATACGCTTGCTTTTTTTCCCATTTTCACCATGTTTGTTCGCGTATTTGCATTCTGCGCTTCAGCTAATATGCGAATTAACTTAGCCGTTTATTTACTCATGTTGAATTAATTAACAGTTATATTTGGTATATTAATTAATTATTTTATTCAATGTACTCTATTTTTAGATTTAATACAACATATATGGTATATACTATAATTTGTGTGTTTTACAATTAAAGATATAATATTATAATTCTAAATATAATAAAGAATGTTTCATAAAGTAGGAATGCAATTTTTCGATATGTAACAAATCGAGTCAAAATTCAAAATATTTATTTCATTTTATTCAATAGATATAAAATGATATTGAACGTACTAACTTTCTCCAGAGCCAATAATCCGATTACTGAAATTACACCTTGGCTCTGAAACAAAGTACGATTGCATTTTTTCAAAATTTGGTTAATATGCAACTATTCTTTTTAAGTTGTGAATTTTTATATATTTTTTAAGACAAACTTTAAACGATATTAAACTAAAGAGTGAATCCTAAGCTCAATTGACAAAATCGGCAGGATTTGTGCAAATGTTATATTCCACGATTAAATGACTCCATGTAAAGAAAGTAACTAAGCATAGGTATTATTTTTCATTATTAAATCGAAGTATATGTTAAATTAAATTAAACAAAAATATTAAAGTGGCAATTTTATGAAATAGAGTTCCATTAAAGATGCATTATAAAATTGATAAACACACATTATAAATTCTATAATACCTAAATCATCAATAAGCTACTTAATGCAACATCCTAATTTAATGCAAGCAGTAAAACTAAATAAATAGATTAAATATGTAAGTAGTACCTACTAGGAATTGGTTGTGGGAATTTAAAAGTAATTTAACCATTTACCCCATTCTTAATTGGTTAGTAAAATTTTTGAATGTGCGGTGTCCCAATTATTACTTTTACACAATCTTCGTCTTTTTATACATTTTGAAATTTAAATCTAATACGTTTTGTTTTCGTTTTGTTTGCTTTTTACTACTTTGCTCGTAGTATAGTATATATATCCAAATTTTATTCGAAACATTTGAGTTTTCATCTTGTAGAGCATAGTATACGATCAACCCTTCGAACAAGGAGAGCGCATGAAACCGATTTTAATAAAATATGGACTATAGATAGAGTTTTTTTATTGAAGCGTTAACGTTGCAATTCAATGGAATTGTTTCAACATGTGTTATTTATTAATACACCATTACACAATTTATACCGATAATGAATTTCAAATACAGTACATTAAAAACGAAGCATTTTGCAAGATATGAAGCGCTCTTCACATCTTATAAAACGTTTTTGAAGCGTAATTAAATTTTCATATAACTTGAAAGTCCTTCTGATATGTTACTAATGCGCTCAGAGTATATACGTAAGTTTTTAATAAAAAATTAGACAGACATAACATATACATTTCAATAAATTACATTGATAAAGTTTAAAACCTCACCACTCAGCAAATAAATTTGTTGCTGTTCAAAAATAACTTTGTCGAGAAACATTACCGTAATTGTGGCTTTTAAAATCTATTCAAACCTAATGCAGCGATTTTACGATATTGATACTTATTTAGAAAATATTGCAGCAAAACCTTCGACAAATATAAATCGCTTTAATGTTACTTCAAATTTAAGTAAATGATTCGACGTTTAAAATATAGATAGGAAGTAGATATATGTATACCTAGATATATTTTTAGCTTACCACTTTTAACTATAAAACTAAAAATTGATATAAAATTTAATTAATTACACACATAGAACATTAAAGATTGAAAAATTAATTATTATCTGCTTATCCAACCCGACTTTTAGAATTTTAAAACTAAAACTTACTACCCATAAAAATTATATTAAAGGTCAAAGATTTGTTATAATTTTGTTCAATAGGTTCTAATATTTACACCATAAAACCAGAATTAAATTATACTTGAAAATTAATGATTCTTTATTGTGTAAAGACAATAAAACAAGACATATTTTTTAAACAGCTTCTTCTATATTAGATATTTATATCACTTTTATGTAAATCCGAATAAAATCCTAAAATATTTTATTTTATGCTAAATGATGTCAAAACTATTTTTATAATAATTAATTTTACAATTTTTCATGCTATCAAAACCTGTAAATTACTTTTACTACCACATACGCAAATTTTTGTTGAAATATATGTATGGTATAATCTTAATATTTTTAAAAGTCGTTAAATTTTTTTATTGTCAGCCGAACGTGACTAGTAATTAATAAGAATAATAAGGAAATATACATGTTTCCTTTTTATGACTTGACTACTAATTTAACTTTATTGTTGAAAATAGTTTTATGCTTGTTTTGCGTTATTTATTAAGTTAGAATTACACCTAATAAAAATAATCGGTACAATATCTTGCGTCTTGTGAGGGATTCCGCTACCCTCATGTAGTTAAGACCCTTCCCAGTTATGTTCCCCCTTCAAATTCGGTATAATTTATAGTTTGGCGCAATTATCTAATTTCCATTTTTGCCGTTGAAATGACAGCGTGCAGATTTCATAAAAATTTCGAATTAAAAAAGAACCACCGAGCGCAGCGCAAACCAATTTAAATCCAATCTGCAATTATCAAGAAAATTTTCCACTTGTATTTATTTTTAATTCATTTCATTAAATTTAAAACTTTTTTGTGCTCTGATTACAATTTAATTAATCGAATAATTTATCAATGCTGAAAAGTTGCAAGTTAATTCTCGTCTTGTGTTAAATTTGCAATGAGAATGTTTTACATTGGAAACTTTGAACTCGTTCATTCTTTTTTTATTTTTTCGTTTTATTTCGTTTGAAAGTATTTATTTGAATTTTGATAAAACTTTTTGCCTGGCGCTCGGTGCAATTTAATATTAGTGGTGAATCAAATTAATTAAAATTGTTTATTAATAAAATATCAAGCAAGATGCTTAAAAATATTAAGTAAATGATGTAAAGTGAAATAAATAAAACTATAAACATCATAATGTTCAATAATTTTGGAATAGTTAAAAAGAAATTATCGGATGTGTGACTAAAATATCTAAAACTTAAATTTTGCTGTATAATATATTCTAAAATTTAAATGGGTTAACATTTCGTTAATTTGTAGTTGAAAATATATGTGATAAATTATGTAACGTGTATACTATTGATCTTATGGTAAATGATTTATTAACATTTTGTGTCTTTAATAAAAATGGCGAAATATTATTTATTAATAATGATGAGAGACGAAAGAAAGACAAGGTACTTAAGGGGATTATGCAGTAGGTCTAAAGTTAATTATGAAGGTTGAACAGATGAAGTAATATTTCTTCACGTCTCAGTTAAGGTCGGTGGGGATAATCAAATAATTATATTACATGTAAAATTTTGTTATCCTTAATTGAATTGCCAGCTGCAAATTAAAATTTGAGAAATGAGTTACATATATATATACAGATATGTCTAAATACCATCTGCTGCTATTCGCCACAAATCGACTGCCTTCATTATAATTCTGCTTCAATTAACAGTCGAGTACAATACGTTTTTTTCTTCATCTAGCCAGGCCCGAATGATAATCGTATACAGTTAATTAAAGGAATGCGCGCCGTTGGAAGGAAAAATCTTCTTTCATCGCACAAGTGACTATTATGCTAATTAGAAAAACATTTAAAATGTACAGAATACATATTTGCTAGCGAGTAGGTATGATTTACATTTCTATGCAACATAGTGTTTATTCTGTTCCTTGCTCCAAGGAACTGAAGTGGTTGCTTCTACCAGACAATACGAATCTCAAGCATTTCCTCAACGGGATTGTGAATTGAATTTTGCGGATATTGAGATTTATTGTATGATAATTTGCGATCATCCAACCAATTCAACAACACTAATTTCATCCAACATGGAAATTAAATGCAAACGCAAATAAGAAGTTGACGTGGAAGAAAAATAAATTGATCGGATCGCATTTCATTTCAATCAACTTATCTTACATTAGGAAAGAATACTATTTTATTAGGTACTGCAGTCTGAATTTTTTAGAAATCAATATGCGACTATCTTTAAATTTTCCCATTTTCTTAATTCAATATTTAAACCGCCGTAATACCATTTGTCACATTTTTCACAACCAATCAAGATTGAATAATTCAACCGTAATAGTATACCATTAATAGATAGGAATAGTTTTTTTTTTGCTGTGAAATGTGCTTGAAAGTTTTATTGGCATCGAATGTAAATCTATGATTAAATTATTAAGCACGTATAAAATCGTCAATAGCGTGCAGATTAGAAAATATACTTATAAGATGATGTGCAGCGCGAGATTAATACTAAATCTCAATATGCTCTATTTTAATTACTCTATAACGATTTAATGATTTTCTCGCCTTCAGCTACTAGTTGTCTTAATTATGTTAAACCTCCAAACTTGATACGAAGGTAACAAGTCGGCGTGCTATCAATATTATCGCTATTTAATTGCTGAAAATAGGCAATTCTTAACGCCGAAGATTAATTAACATTTAAACTTTGATATAAATTTAAGTAATTAATACTATTCGCATTTAAATTCATTACAATACACACTGACTAGATTATCGTCAATTACTTTTATTTCGTAATTAAGAGATTTTAATTGTTTAAATAGACTCATATGAGTTAAACAATTTATATAAGCAACGAAACAACAATTAATTAGTTTTAGCTCATTTTCTTCTTAAAACGCAACAATTTTCTTAATTTATTTAAACGCTTTTAAACTTTGTTAATTTGCACTCAAATATTCTTAAAAGTTATTAAAGTTTTTCTACCATACTTATCATTTTATTATAAATATTTTTTATAGAGTAAACAATATAAAGTAGATCATAATCCAGTTTTGTATTTTATATGCTTTTGCAAATTTAGATTGCTTTTTCATATTTTGCAATTTTTATAACTGTTTCTTAAAAAATGAAAGAGACACAGAAAAAATTATTAACATTTCACTTATTAACTCTTTCGGTACGGGTATATTTTATGGAAAAATGGGATTTTTAACAGCAGTTTAACAAGAAGAAAAATCATATAGAAACATTTAGAATCACGTACTTATAATAAAGAATAATCAGTACATAGTTAATTATACAATTTGATTTAAAGAAAATTTATAAAATTCGAGGAATATTCTTATGATGACCTTCCATTTGCTACATAGGTAACTCATACTTTGTTTACGGTGTTTTTGCAGGTTTGTGTGCCACATCACAAACAAGAAAACTGCAATTGAAAAGAATTATATTTAATGCAGTGGTGATTGTCAACGCGTTCAACTACGTGCGCGGAGTGACTGAAAATTTTGACAAAAATCTCAACATGGTGGAACTTTATTGTTTTTCGGCACTTACTACTTGAGAATAAAGGTATGTAATTTTATATAAATATAATAAATAATTTATAAATAACGTATCCTTTTTTTAATAGATAAAAATTCGATAAAAACTGGTATTCAATATTATTAAAAAATATTATAATGCTGCTCTTTTTAAAACTTGACGTGGAGGTTTCATATGGATTTCCTAATATCATTAGGAATAATAATCACATTTTAAGAAATATGTAGTTGTCTTTAACATATGAGGTATTTGTTTGCGCCTATACGTTATTGTTTGATTATGATAGCTCACATTATGAGGAAGCTTAATCGTATGAGACCCATAATAGCATTTTGATATTTGTTGCTGTAGGAAAAATCTTAAAATAAATATGCGTTTAACACAAGAGGTAGAGGGTTACACTTATGAGTTGCTATGTGATTATGATTCCTACCAGCATTTGGAATGTATTTCAAAAACTATTTTTTTCTTTATTTACCCATAGTCATACTTTAAGACATCCATAATTCTAATAAGTATCAAGCAAATGTAACACAGAGAAATATCCAATATATCAACATCCTGTGCACAAACATACACTCATATAATTCAATAATGCATACTCAATATATCTGCAGCATTAATTTGCATTATTCGGTTTTTAAAACAAGTAAAAAGCCGTCCCTAAAGCGTTAAACTTATTGTATTATTATTATTTTTATTATTATTACTTAGATGCAATAAAATGTTTTCGAATTATTATTAATGACCATATATGATGTTTAGTTTAATGCACTTAATGTATATATTGATAAAATGCAGCAAAAGAAAAAAATAGAAAATTGCTATTAATAGAAATATTAGAAATGAAAAACAATAAAGTATTGATGTTGTTGACTTAATGTAACATTAAAATATTAACAACGCATCGATTTTTCACCGCATTGACCACACACAAGGCATAAAATGATAAATTTTTACAAGTCGTAAGTAAGTAAGTAAGTTAACCGGATTATTAATGATGTTGTTACTTTGTTTATGCTTTTGTAAATTATTATATTATCATTCCATTGTCAAGAAATATGCTGTTTAGTATCCACTCTGGACAACAATGGATCGTCGTTAACCCTCCAAAATAGTAAATTCAATATGATAATTAATCACTAATAGAAAAGCGTTGTGATGCGTTAAGAAAATGCTCAATGGTGTGTGCGTTCACTATATTTTTTTTCTATATAGAAAGTTGGGTGTAGCGTTTTGGACATATTTTACTCTTAAATTGCACTGCCATCTAATGAAGTTGAATTCCGCCTTCAATAACTGCCACGTTAACAATATCTTCCAGTGGCATTGTCACTAAGCTAGCATTGCCAAATTGATAAATTGACATGAGCTTCAAGAGAGAGGATATCTCCGATCATTTTCTATAATTTTCATTATCCCAAAAATACATCTAACATCAGCGATGAGCCGTCATTCATTCCATGCCGTTCGTGTCGTGTTCGGCAAAAAATTTAGTTTGTTAGCTACGATAGCTTAAGAATCTGATGATTGATCGAATAATTAGTAGAGGTGTGTGCATATTAGTTGAAATGAAGTGATGGAAATAAATCAGAATTGGTCCATAATCAGAATAGAGTAATTTCCGACAGTTTATGGCATTTACAGATAGTCCTTAGCTGTTTCTAGGGTCACTTGATTTGATAGGATTTCAGTAACAACCACCAGTAGCCTCTTAAATTATCCGTAGATTGCGCGTTACAGCAGAGATTATTATCCGATTTCAACATTACAAAACGAGATTATAATTTCCTCGGAGACACAATTTGCTCACTCGAAAATGCAATAGTGAATTTTTGCGCTTCTATTTTTGCTTGCATTCATTGCATTTTGCATTTATTGTCTTCAACTAGTACCTTTTAATTATACTGCTCCAATAACTAAGCGTCTATTGTCCGAACTATTTTCAAGCACATCGCACACACATTTTAATTAAATCATTTCACTCTTCGACTATTTGCCAACAAAATTATCTACCGTTCCATACAAAATTCCAATTAAAACCAAATTTTATTCTACAAATTTCTCACATACACATTAGGTTGAAGCGGTTCAAGCATATACGTATATGAAAATTGTTTACGTATAATCAAACTCGAACCTTGCCTTTTTTTGCTTGCTCACGCCTTTCATTCCGTATACCTTTTATTTTATTATACATAAAACATTCAATTCAATTCATGATTACTGATAAAATAAAATTTAAGCGCAAAACAATAATTACCGACAATTATTGACCAAAAATCTATGTTAAAATAAGAATAGTTTTTAAAGTAAAATTAAATTATAATTTTCGAAATATGAGTTTAATTCTTTAATACCTTTTATTTTATTACATAAAACATTGAATTGAATTCAAAATTACTGAGAAAATAAAAATTAAGCAAAACAATATTTACCGACAATTATTAACCAGAGAAAACATTTTTTCTCTTTTTTTACTTTTCATTTTTAATTAATTTCGAAAGACATTTTAAAATTTGTTATACTTATTTAGATAACTCTAATATTGTTTTTTTAAATAAAAATAAAAATAGTTTTGGAAGTAGACCTACATTATAATTTAAGAAATATGAGATTGCTTCAGTAATATCTTTTTTTTTATTACATAAAACATTTAAATGAATTGATGATGACTGATAAAATTAAAATTAAGCGCCAAACAATAATTATTGACAAAAAACATTTTTTCTTTTTTTTAATCTCTTATTTTTAATTTATATGAAAATACATATTAAACTTCTTTATCCTTATTTACATAACTTTAATATCGCCTTTTTAAAACAAAATAAGAAGAATTTTGAAAGTAGAACTAAATTATAATTTTAGGAATATGATATTATATTTATTACATAAAACACTGAATTGAATTCACAATTACTGATAAAATAAAACTTAAGCGAAACACTCATTACCGACATTTAATAACCAAGAAAAACACAATACCTATATACATTCTTGTTTTTATCTTTTGTTTTTAATTAATAACAAAAGACAGGTTAAAACTCTTTATTCTTATTTAGATAACTTTAATATCGCCTTTTTAAGTCAAAATAAAAATAGTTCCGGAAGTAAAACTAAATTATAATTTAAGAAATATGAGATTGATTCTTTAATATATTATAAAAGTTTGAACTTTAAAAGTTTTAAACCCGTTTTTTCTTATCAAATATGGTCTTTAAAAATATATTAAGTTAAGGTCGTCCAGTAAAATGTTACTTATTTTATTAAAAGATAAATTATCCATCAATTACAACATAGCATCGCACATAGACGTGTGAGGAGCAGTATATAGAAATAATGAATTTATATTCATTAATATAGGTTAATTTGCAGAAGAAAATAATTTAATTGGAATTTATTATTTGTTAAAGGCATTACTTTTAATTGTTAGTAATCAGTTTATTGGTTCATTAGGGTGCTGTAGGTAAGTTTTAAACTGGTTTATTAGTATTCTAGAGAGTTTAAAACTAGTGATCTATCGGTAAGTCACGCTCAACCTTAATTCCACGGTAGTCGTGATCACCAACTTTGTCTTCGTAATTGCAAATATATTTGTTGTAATTTCATACCTCCTCAATTTCGCTTTTTATACACTCGCCTCTCTCTATACACGATAACACTTTGGCAAAACTTTTTTATTAGCCCGACGTTTTACATTAGAGATGATAAATTTTAGTTTACATTAGATTCTACAGCACAATTATCAGAGACTAATAGGTAATTAATAAAATATACTTAATATCACTCAATTAGCTTTCCATCTTGTGCAATTTGCTACTTATATATACGAAGCACTTAAAACTTTTAAACACACACACACACACACACACGCAGACGCATACAGTGAACAACATATAAAACATCTTCTAAAACTCGAAAGCTTAATACACCATACAGATATAGATAATGCTATTACTTAATTCAATGTGCTCCTTTCCACTTTGAATAACTAACTACTCACATACATAAAACAGGCATTAATCAATTTTTCATTGATTTATTCAATTTCTAAACTTTATACTCGGAATGTAAATAAATACGAGCTCATTTTCAGTGTGCGCGCTGTTCAAACCACCGTCCTACACCTCTCTTCAAACTTTTATTGATAAAGATATTAACCTGATTTGAAATATAGCCATTTTACTCAAATTAAAACAAAGCAGTGTACTTGAACAGGTTAATTAGAGGTCATATACGCAATATACAATATGCATTAATAATCTAGCTAGACTAAAGACTATTGCATAAATTATATTTATATTCACTCTAATGAAATGTTCATTAAAAAATCAAAATGAACTAATCAATTTTCCGTGAAATCAACTTCATATTTTTTATAGAAATTTTTTTTTGTAGATCAGAAAATGAATTAGGTATATTTTAAAATTCAGGAAAAGGAATGTATTAATTAGTTAATAGGAGTATCCGATTAATACTATTATTTAATCATTAATAGAATGACCGCAAAACGTTACACCCAAACTCTATTCTCCTTTAATTACCTGCGTTAAATTATTTGATGAACATTGGGAAAACAAAATCATTGTAAAAAATCTGCACCAATTCTTTAAGATAACGACAGAATAATAAACCCAAAGAGTAGATCGTAAATTTGTATTTAAAATCAAATATTTAATAAAATGCATTTTTTTCTCCTTATTTTTTTCTTTGTAATAATTTATTAACTTGATTCTACCGATATTAAACAAGAAGGAATAAAGAAAATTCTTTAAATATAGCTTTAATAACATTGTTTATTTAAATAATCTCAGTTAGCTGTAAAACATATATTTACTACAAAATGCAGAATGTTAGCAGTCACCGGTGTATGTTGACATTCGCATAGTCTGTTGGCGTATCTCCGAAGTATTTACTAAATATTATTATTTATGACATACGGGTACACATGTCGACATGTACTATGTACTGCTGATGATGATTGTTCAATAAAAGTATATCTCTTATGTTTCAATCAAAATATTTCTGGGCCTCTGTTGTGCATGCAGTATAGACCTGACAAGAAAGTTTTCTTATAGAAAAGGTTATGCTCTTTCTGATTTTATTATAATTATAAGGGGTTTCATCAATTAACATTTTTGTTGAATATGAGAAGATTTACCTTATTAAATAGCATAAAACAAGTAAGAAATTTTGTTAGTTAGGTTAAACCATATTATGTCGACATGCTTTAATTTCGCGCTTTCACAATAATATATGTCCACGTTACTTAATAACCAAGTTCTGTTCCAACGAATACATCGTTAACCGTATATAAGCATCTGTTCGAAATAAGATAATTCTTATAAAATTGTAATAATTAAGCAGCAACATGAATTTATTATGCAAACAGGAAGAACTTGGAATCTAAATCAAAGATTTTAAAAATTGTTTGGAATATTAAATAAATCATTTGGTATATAGATTCTGTTATTAGGTGTAGTAAAAATGCTTGCTATTTAAGTCCCGATTACTTAACAGCTAATTCCTGTTCCATCGAATTCATCGTTAAACCAATAAGAGTGGCTGTTGTCAATATAATAATCCTTTTAAAATTGTAGTTATTAAGCAAAAATTTGTAATGTAAATCAAATATTTTAAAAATTGTTTGTTAATATTAAATAATTAGGTATATATTTTATATATAGTAAAAATTGCTGATTAAAAAATGCGGTGCTGATAAACTGTTACTTCAAACTGTAAAACTAGAATTTTTTAAGTTTTCCAATCTACATAAACGAAAAGCTCCAATCACAATATGTGTAGATATCTAGTATGTATATTATAATTTGATTTTTGTTTCGAATCGATGCATTTTTTAAATTAAAGCTGATGAAATAGTTTTGAACCACAAAGTTTTTAATTAATTATTGCACATATGTATGTATGTATGCATGTACATTTTTATGCTGCGCTGCAAAACTAATAATATACGAAATTTCAAATTAACTCAAATAGGATTATTCCATTGCACAATTTTTAATTAATTATGGCTTTGCATTGGTTAAATGTTTATTAAAAATTTATATATTCACAAAAACAAATTAGGTACGTGCAAATAAAAATAAGCGATTAATTTCCGTGAAATTGTAAGCGGATTCTGTTTTATTCATATCCTTTCTACGAACAGTTTTTTTTTCTCGCATTGTTACGCTTTTAAGTTACACTCAAGTCCGGCAAGAGATGTAAGCGCTTCTGTGCTTCTGTATTAAGAATACATTAAGAGCCATTCCATTTTATTAATATAGCTGGAATAAGTAAAGTTTTACAATAAAAATACATTTTTATTGAAGTCGTAGTTTATTTTATTAAGAGATAAAGTTTTAAATTGGGTTAGTTTATGATACATAAATCAATAAACGTCGCTTTACTGTTACTGTTTCGATAAAATACGTTTAAAAATTATTAATTGTCGAGATTATATAAGACGAAATCGTAAAATTAACCAACAACCAACATCAGGCGAAGTTTGTTGTTTTGCAGATGGTAGATATCTTTGTTCTATAAACTGATAAATGTTTGAGAACTACTGTTCATCATAAAGGTAAAATCCAATTTAACTTGTAATTCCAAATATAATAAGATTGCTAGAGATTATATTATTATTTAATTTTTTTGTGGAATAAAATCTCAGAAATGATGTAAATTGCAAGTAATAGAAAAAACTGGATTAATCAATATAATTTTTTCGACGCAACAAAACAAGATTAATTCAAAACGTGATAAGAAAATATAATTAAACACTTTTTTTATATGTATATAAAAAAAATCGTAGCACCAGTGTTATTGTAAAAAATTTGATTAATATTTCCACGTACTTTACTTTCATAATATAAATCATAAAAGCATAAAAATTCATTAAAGTTGTACGCTTTGATCTTTGAACAAACTTATATTCAATAAATTCCGAACGTTTTCTTCTACTACTAAATAACAAAACAATCAAAACAGAGCAATTGATTAAATTGTATTGAAGAATTCTCTGCTAGTATATAGCCCATGTGGAAGAAATATATTACAATCTATATAAGGGCATTTCGCAGACGAAAGAAACATCTTAAAGCTTTAAAAATATCAGGCAAAAAGCAAGCAGCGTCGGAGAGCAAGAGCAAGCAGAACGTAAATCAAACATAAAGTAGAAAAAATAAAGTTGGTGCTGGTTTGGAGTTAAATGCAAATTTTCTAATTAAACCATTTCAAGTAAATCTATAAATCAGAACGCAGTGGAAGTTTGCGGTAAGTCATTTGAATAATGCGTATAGGTATAAAATGAGACATGGAATATTCTTTGTAAGACATTTATTCTCCGGAGAGAATCCGATAGGATGGAGTGCGCGGCGTTTTAGTAATTGGCGCACTGTTAGCATCTCCAGATCGCATTGTATATGCAGGAAGTCATCTGTAATCCCCAGTAGTATCCCAGTAATTTACTGGCACCGACTCATTATGTAGTCGCTAGTCAATATGTACTTCATATATTAATCGTCATCCATTATATAATAAATACCTTCCACCATACGTCCTCAAACATTAATTACTCATCAAACATTATTTCATTAAACACAAATATTCACTTTCTGTTTGACTTTAAATAATTGCATTAAGAATTTAATGTCGCTGCATAAAATTAACAATCTGTTTCAACTTAATCATCATCGTTAACAACATCATTACAAATTAACACAAACGATTATATTGTTAAATCAATAAATGGGGGAGCATTGTTTTATTTAAAATAATTTTCACTTTTTTTTACTCTTCAAAAATTACTGCTTTATTTTATTGCTATTTGAAATATTGTACGAATTTGGGCCGATCCATAAAAATGCAATCATTCTTTAATACATTATTAAACATTATTTTATAAGAAACTTTACCATTCCCATTCAAACACAATTTTAACAATTTTTTGATAGAAATATAGAATTAAATTGAATTGTCCTTATTCCACCAGCACTTCTATACATTTTAATTTGTATTTTCTACGTTGTAATTAAAACGCTCATTAAATTTAGTTTAAAATGTGCTTCTAGTATTTTAATAAACCATAAAATAATATATACCTAAATCTAATTTATATTGTACTAAATAAGGAATGTTTTAGTTTTTATGTGTGAAAATTAAAATGCATTAAAAATAAATTTTCGCGGTTTAAACTTTTTATTTATTGTATATTTAAGGTGCCATTTCATTTTATAATGGCATAAACTAAATATTTTGTATAAGTAAGTCGAAGATGCATAATAATTATTTATGTAAGTATCGAGGCATTAAAGTAGTATGTACCTTTAATACGTAACATGGAGATTCAAATAACATTTTAATGACTTATTTATGCCACTAAATCAATATACTGATTTTTGAAAAAAGATAATATATTTAATATAATTAATTCCTAATCTAAACAGTAATTTTTACACAAATTTTCATTTTTATTTGATTCAATAAACATGAGTTAAAAAATTGCTGTTAGAAATTCATAGAACAAAACATTTTATAACCAAACTTTATTGGTATTTTTTGTCATTCATTGAATTAGACATTTCAAAGAACTGTGAAAGGACCACTGAGGTACAAGCTGTCAATATTTTGTTAATCCTATTATAAATTAAAGTTAAAATCATCATTAAAAAGTATCACAAAGTGACATAAAATAAGAATTAAGATTTGTGTATAGTATTGGCACGAAAAGTAAGGTTTTATTTGGACAATTTGTGTAGCTCAGTAGTTAAAATGACATATTTTGAAATGACTATAAATGTTTATAGACTTGTATGCGTATACGATATTTTTAATTGCTGTGCTATGCTAAAACAATTCCAATTTTTTACTCTTTTCTCGGAAGCCGGTCTAGATAATGAAAATAGGTACACGTACCTTCAAAAAATGATACGTTTATAATAGTAAAATCATACATGTACTCGTATCTGTACCTTTTTGTGACATATTGTTTTGCTATTTATTATTCAAGCTAAAAAAATATAAAAACTGAATTATTTTTTGAAATGTATTATATCCCGGCGAATTAAAAAAAAATACAATTGTATTTGTTGTGTTGTTGCTTTGCTGCAATTTTTTCATATCGGATTGCAAAACATTGGGAATTTGTTATCAATAATATTAAATGTTTTTGTTTGATGTAGGTTTGTTTGCATACAATATCGATGCTTTTTATTATCCAAATATGATAATTCTATAACTAAACTAATTTCATTTTTATGGCATCGCAAAAACTATCCGTTTCGCATTCACCAAGTTTTCGAATAATGTTTTGTACATTCTCTCTGTGTGTACATACAATATCGATAGTTTTAATGTTAATATGCCACAAAATTAGATTTTAGCTTTTGATTTTATAATATCGATGTTAACATCACCCGAAACTTAATTGCAAATGTAATAACTTTAATGTTATATACAACCAAAAATTACGTATACTTACTTTATTATTGCGATATTAATTCGAGAGGCGAGAGTAATTTCACCGCAATTGACTCGCAATTAATTTCCACATTTTTTTCTTCTTTTATTGCATTAAAATACGATTTGCATGTTTCTATATGCCTAAGCTAGGACAAATGATTAATGATTTTTAATTATATTCGAAATTTAAAATTAATTTGCTCACTTATAAATAAACATTTATTGTTGTTTTAAGGAACGAACACTTTTTACGCAAAAAAATATTTTTTCAATTTATAATTTAATTACGTTCCTTCAACATGAAAACATTTTTGCTGAATTACATTAAAATGTTCAGTAATGACCAAAAAAGTGGGTTAATTAATGCTTTTTAAAGGATTTCTACGCACAGAAATGTTAATATTTATATTAAAGGTGTATAAGTATGTCATAATTTGCTTGTATATGTACCTACAATACAAATATTATGCTCTTTTGTATTAAATAAATTATTTGTTCACAAAAAAACAATACTAACAAAACTTTTGAAATATAAATCACAAAAAAGCCGTAAACGTCCCACATGTGTCTTTATTTACTTTTGATGGTTTAATATTAAGCCCAAAGGCATTTTTAAATAAACAAATGTATTTTCTGTGTGTTTGTTTTTGAGACCGGCAAACCGAAAAATTTAATTAGCACTTTGTGATTAATTTATACGCATTAATTAGGCGCATTTTTTACGTTGCAGATTCGCCTATATGGGAGAGCGGAGACCATTTTCTTGTAATTTCCTACGATTATCTTGCTGGGAGCACTTAAAAAAACATCGTCTTTTATTTTATAACGCATCTGAGTAAGTAAGTAATACACACTTTCAGCAGCGCACCGGGCATTTCTTGTGTTTGCCCAAATTAATAATTAAACGAATTTCACTTGCCTAAAAAAAGTTTTTTTGTTACTTAAGACGCTGCATTATTAATAAATGGTTATAAATAATGCAGGGCGCGGCTAAATGAAAGTGATTTTTATTAAATTATTAATGAGGGGATTTGTAAAATGCAAAATGCGAATCGTCGGTGTGTTTCTTGCCGCTTATACACCAACGCTAAATTTACTAGCTAATTAACCTGAAAAAAGATTGTTTAGAAAAGTCAACATGTTCTTATAATATTAGCTGTGGAGTTTTTAACAGCCCAGAGGCAACTTTAAACTTTACTATTAAAAGATGTTCTCTAAATGATATAATTATTAGTCTTTTTATTAAAATATATTATAAAATTGCTATATAGGCGTGCAAAAATATAATCATGCACGCACAAAAAGAATTCATCATGTATTTTATAAAGCGGATATTAAAAATACACACACACACAATCAACTAGAAAATTCATTTTTATTAAATTAAATATTGTGAGCGACGTAATCCATTGAATGCGACAAATTCGATTACCTGTTGGATAATTGCGGAAAAGGAGTGTTTTTAAAAATAGTTTTGCAGCTTAAATGCCACATTTAATACAAAATTACAAGTCATTTCTGCTCTAAGAAACGCATTTACAAACTATTGTTGTTGTGTGCTATACATTCAGTGAAATCAATAACGACGACGTCTAAATGTGTTCAAATTTCACAGCGTCGTAAAAACGTGTACTATTAATTTAAATTAACACATGCCAGTATTTGATAGCTTGATGGTGGTGTAAAAAACTGTATACACAGAGTGATCAATTATGAATACTATACATTTTAACAACGAACGTTATACAACCTAACAGAAAACTTTAAAATTTTTAAACATTTACAGTGAAATCTACTAATATGATCAGACAGAGAAACATGACAATTTTTAAATATTCTGTGCGTAATTTATTTTAATGAAAAAAGTACTACTGTGTCCAAAAAGTAAAACCAATTTTAAATTTTTAAATTTCAATGGCGCAGGCAAATCGCACATCATTAAAAATTTTTTCTTAATTTGTACGCATTGCAATAAACGTCTGTAACAAATTTTAAGTCAAAACATTTATTAGTTTTTGTTTAACGCCGAATTTTATACACCGATAAAAGTGCATGCGGCGATTATACTCCATCTCTTCGATTGTTCCAAAACAATTTTTCCACGGTCGGATCTTAAGATTCTAGGATAGTCATAAGTGATATGCTGCTAAATAAGACGAATACGGTAGTTGTTGATCGATGCACATGAATTTTGGTGATAAAGTCACTAATAATGTGTACATTGTAGGAGGTTCATTGTCAACGTTATGGCATTACTCAATAATTTCCAAGTTTTAGGCCCAAAATATCTTACAAAATGATATTGGCACTCTTTCGACATACCAACAAGCCCCGAACAGAAACATTTAGAAAGCCGAGCACAATTTCTTTGGTTTTCTTGGCGTTGGCAAGGGTTGATACTCATTCGAAGCGTTCTTCGTCTTCAAAGCCTTTTCGACTTTCTTTTAACTGATTCCACCACTTTGAAGCATTGTTTTCTGACAAAACCTGGTGCCAGAAGATTTTTTGCAAGATTCCGAACATTTCTACATTCAAAATTTCATTCCTCAAACAAAATTTAATGCAACTTTTTTGTTCAACATTAGCCGTAAACCAAAAACTAATGAATGTTTTGATGTAAAAATTATTAATAATATAAAAAATATAATTGATGTACGGTTTACCCGGGTTAATTAAATTGAAAATTGGTTTTACGTTTTGGACACAGTACAGTACTACATACATATACGTACCAATCACGTATTCCAATATTAAATTCCATCCAATGATGAATGCGACAAATTCGCCAACGCTCACATAGCTGTAGACGTACGCCGAACCAGCTTTCGGCACACGCGCTCCAAATTCCGCATAACATAAACCTGATAAACAAACATTTATATTATATTTATTATTGTTTAAACAATGTTATCACCGGTACACAATCTAAGCAATGCAATTTTTAATACAATCAAATTATAATTCACTTTTTGCAGGTCATCAATTAATTGTCTATCCAGATAATTAATTAATGACATATACAGTGTGTCCCCGGATCGATTTCGCTATAGGTATAATTGATTAAAAATTTTGGACGTTTTGGGTGTGGGACAACTTGTGTGTTACGTTTCACCCAACATCAGGTTAAGTATCTAGTTTGTTTATTGTGTTTTTGTTGATATTTAACTTGATAATGGGCTAAAAATAATACAAAGGTTGTCGTTTTTATGAGTCCTAATAAATACAATATTCACAAATATTACCTATAAGACCATAATATAGTGGTTTTAATTTACCAGTTAAAAAAAGAATTTTGGGTTACATCAATTTTTTGGTATGTTAAACGATTAAAAAATTGTAAAAATGTAAAATAAAACCAAGGAAAATCTAGTAAAAATTTATAGTAAACGTTTTAAAACGTCAAGAGCGACTCAACTTCCAAAGTCACACAAATGTTATCCATAAGGCCATAATACAGTGCTTTTAATTTATTACTTTAAAAATGATTTTGGATTACATTAATTTTTTGGTATGATAAGCGACTATCTCTTGTAATTGTTTTGCATAAAAATTGCAAAAAAATGTTGTGAAAAACATGAAAATTGTAAAAATATAACGATTTTTAGAGTATCCCTCGACATTTTAGCAAAACGAAGGAAAATGTTGTGAAAATTTATAGTATACTTCTCAAAACGTCAAATTTTACATGTAGATGGTTAGATCGTCTTCGGTAAGTGTAGCAATCAAAAAGTAAATCAGAATTGCAGTTTTCTTTGCGCCCTTTTGTTTAGTTATCGTAACTTTGTAACGTATAAAGGCCACTAAACTTGCCAACTCTTCAGACATCCTAAAAGCTAAGCTCGTGTAATAAAGATAAATCGTATGCACGTATAGAACAAGCGTCATCAACTTTCTTACGTCGCGGCGGTAATACTATGCTAAATAATGCAAAGCGAACCTCATAATTTAACACTTTTTAGAGCAATATAACAAGCAATTTGATAAAAATTCCAAAAAAATATTAACTGAATGAATATAATTTTTATAACCCAACATTTCTGTAATTATATCTTTCAATGAACGTAAATCTTTGCGTTTTTTATAAAACTATCCAAATTTTTCAAATGGTTCCATTTCAATTCTCTCACTAAATTGTTAGGAAAAACAATGATTATCTGATTCATAATAAATGTGTCATCAAAATACCTTAAAATTGCACAAGTATAAATATTTTCTATTTTCTATTTGTAAGTTGTTTGATGTTTTTTTAGGTTTCTATTAAAACTATTAAAAATTATATAATCTCCTTTACATTTGAAATTTCAATATTAAAACACGATAATTTTGCAATTTACAAAAAAATATTTGTAAAAACCATTTTAGAAATTATATAAGTATTATATATTATATAGTATAATTCACATATTTGCATTTATCAAAGATTTAATCGCGCTGATATATAATATATTTGAAGCGCAGTGGCGTCTGTGGACCTCCATGGAAATTATCAACGTTTTATTTTCTACGCGCTGACATATACTAAAGAGTACGTGAACCCTCTGTTGCGTTGCGACCACTGGCATAGACATTCATTGCGTTTTACTCCATGCACCTCTCTTAGTACATTAGTTTTGTAATTTTGTCATGAATATATGCTGCTCATGGACAAAATTGAATATAAAAGTACTATAAAGTGCAGCACAAAAAGTTTTAGTTCATGAAAAGTTCATGTTACTAAAAAAGTAGATTGACAATCGTTAATTTTGTACAATTGATTGTCAACCTGCTTGTCAGTTTTTGACATAAAATTATATCTCTATCTATCATTTTATTTGACATTTGATTTTGACATTGGCATATAAATAAATAAATTGCCAAAATTGACGAAAAGTTCCGAATTTTTATGAATTTAGCACTAAGTTTGACTAAAAAACACCATATTGTTGGTTTGTGGCTATGCAAAAAACCAAACCTATTAATTTCGTCTAAAACGCGTATCAACAATGTGACGGAACACAGTCCAAAAAATGACATAACCGCAATTTTGTGAAAAGCGCTTATTACGTAAATGTCATCGTACCTGCAAACACTGATGCAATCGCAGCGATTAGAAACGAAATTATCACTGCCGGCCCGGCTAAGTTCTTCGACACCTCGCCGGCGAGCACATAGACGCCGACGCCGAGCGTCGAACCGATCCCGAGCGCTGTCAGATCGAGCGTGGTGAGCACCTTCGCCAGCTTCGACTCCTCGAAGCCGATGGACTTTTTGCGCGCCAACGCATTGGAAAACTGTGCGAATGAGAGACGCTTGAAGTACATATTATTGCGGTAGTCCCGTGCAGCTGGAAAAAATCAAATAAAAACATGATGTTATTTAGATATGATTTTACACCATTGATAAGAATCTGAATTAGTTCGTTCATTATGTTCATTGCGATGCGACGCGACACAAATTTAAACTGATTGAATTTTTGTTTTTTGGAACGCGTCTCGAAAATTGATGTTGATTGGCTTCAATTAATTATTGGAGCAATTTGTCAAACAACAAACAATCTTTATGCGATTGAAATCTAGAAATCGAACCTACCTTCAGTACAAAACAATAAATGTGACTTACCCGCTCAACGATGTAACAATTAATAATACTTTTTTCACAATGGTATTTATCTCGCGCACCTGAAACACAAATCGATATCGCGGACGAATTAGCATAGATTAGATCGTCATTTTTTACGATCGCACTTGAGACAGGTAGCGATATACGACACGTTACGTTCGAGTCGAGCAGTGCGGCAGCGACTAACTAACTAAAAAGCAACACACACACACACGGTGTGTGTGTTTTTTTGCAACGAGTATTTTTCTATGATTCAATTTGAAAGCGTTTTTACAACAAATACTCTTATTTTCATTGGTCTAGAAACGCGTACCCTTGAATGCGTGTCAATGTTTGACTATGTATAACTATGTTGTACATGTAATAATAATAACGAGCTACAAATTTATTTGCTTGCTAACTATACCTATGAAAAATATATTATATTTGGTTCATTTTTGTTGTTGTTGTAACGCCTGTGTGTGTTATCAATAATGTTAAGTTATTGCATTATTGATAACTTTTATGCCGATTCTACATTACTCATGAGGTTATATATATGCAAAGAGTACTCTTTGTATATATGTTATTGCGAATTAGGCATTCCAGAGTACTGTCAAACAGCTACTGAGGTACAACCTGTCAATATTTTTTTAAAGAAAGAATAGCTCTCAAGCAAATCTAATATTTATTAAAGTTAGAATAATGTTTAAAAAATATTGCAAAAAGGTATTTATGAAAAATTAAGGTCATCTTGTCGTAAAAAAATTATATTTTAGATTGACAGGTTGTACCTCAGTAGTTAAAATGACCTATTTTGAAATGCCTAATTATTTAATTTTAAATAAATGTGTTTACATGTATATCAACACAATTCAGATAGTAAAAAATGCAATTTTTATGACAAAAATTGATTTTGCCCGTTAATTAGTTTGTTTTTGTTGTTAAAAAAGCGTATTATTTTATATGAATGTACAGAAGTGCTAAGTTGTTACATTATTAATAACTTAAAACTTTACTCTACTGCTCATTTCAACAACATATTGTTATTGTTTATATTGTTGATGATTGAGGTTATATTATTGCAAATTATTAAATTTTAAATAAATATGTTTACATGTATACGAACACAATTCAGGTAGTAAAAAATGTAATTTTTATGACAATAAAAAAATTTATGGCGCAATTCGGATATTAAAAATTGATTTTGTCTCGTTTAATTAGTTTGTTTTTGTTGTTAAAAAAGCGTATTATTTTATATGAATGTACAGAAGTGCTAAGTTGTTGCATTATTAATGACTTATAACTCTACTCTACTGCTCATTTCAACAACTTATTTTTATTGTTTATATTGATGATTGAGGTTATATTTTTGTATATTATTGCAAATTATTAAATTTTAAATAAATATGTTTACATGTATACAATTCAGGTAGTAAAAAATGCAATTTCTATGACAATGATAAATTTTATGGTGCAATTCGCCGATATCAAAAATCGATTTTGCCACTTTAATTAGTTTGTTTTCGTTGTTAAAAAAAACGTATTATTTTATATGAATGTACAGATTATTAGCGCAGCGGAAAACTTCAAGGTAAACTATCAGGTAGGCGAATTAATAATAATTTATTATATGCATTGTTATTATTATTTTAACTCTTTGCACTCTTGAAATAATTTTGCGACATGCGACAAACTTAAAAACTGTCAACATATTATGAATAAATTCGATAATCAATAAAAAGAATATGAGAAAAAAATTATTAAATTTTGCTATAGCATAATGGGTAGAGTGCAAAGGGTTAAGTGTTTACTATTGTAATTGTAAGATTATCGGCTGAGATAACATAATAATAATTTATAATATTATAAAAATGTTTTGACTTATATAATCCTCGTTCAATTGTTGCGTAAATTAAATTAAATATTTATTCGACAATATAAAACAATAGCACAGTGATTTTCAAAGTGGGTGATATCGGCCCCCTGTAGGCGTTTTACTATACCCGAGGGGTGATTAGTAGCATATTACATTTTGGGGGTAACAGACAATATCATGGGCCGTATTAAAAACATTATAATTGTTTTGTTTTGTCATAGAGCATTATTAAAATATATTTTTTATTGCTTCTAAGGAAGACATTAAAATAACATAAATTGTTATCGCATAAAAATAGGCACTGTTGTAACATGGTTTTGAATATATCCAATCATTAATTATGGTATTTTGAACATTTCATCAAAGAAAAAAGTAAATAAATCGCATCAAAATAATAGAAAATGGTGATTTAAAATTGCTTTTGATAAATATTACACCAAGAATAAACAAATTGGCTGAATTTTTATCAGCCTAAAGGTTTACATTAATTTCTGAAATTTAAATACATATAATATTATTAATATTCTTTCTTAAACTTTGAAGTTACTTGGAATTCCATCAAGTATAGTATATAAATATAGTATATATAAGTATATAAGTATATAAGTATATAAGTATATAAATATAGTAGAAAGCTTAAAAAATGTCTTAAAGTTTAGATAAAGTCTTTATTCACAACATACCACTCTGTGTAAATTTAATGCAAGTTTGATTTAAACATGTAAGACCCCGTACATGTTTAAATTAGGCCTTGCTTTCGAAAGCAGATTCTTTGGAAATCGAGTCCTTTTAAAACGGAGGCCTAAACCCTTATATCTTTTTAATCCTTATTGGTAAAACACCTAATACAAGTGAGTATAATTTTGTAATGTCAATCGCTGCGAGTGGACAATATTCAGTTTTCTGCTTTAAAACAGAGTCTAATTTATAAGAAGGCAGGCAAGGCACTTGCTCGGGGCCAACTATGAATTGGGACCTGCAATTACTTTATTATTTGTAATATAGCGGCTCTTAGACGTTCGAGAATACTATCTTCACTATACTTGCAAAAATTTGTGAAAAAGATTTAATTTTTGCTCATACATACTTTTAAAATAGTTAAATCCCATAAACTTCTTGTTAAAAATCTCCAAACAATTGCCTAAAATAGTGAAACTGTACTAAAATTTAGAATTTTGATTCAAACAGGCTAAAAGGTCATCTTTTGGATTAGATATTAGTTTGGCCAGAGCCCATGAACGTCTAAAGTAGGTCCTGTTTAAGAGATAAATGTAGCAACATGACACAATTCCTGAAAGCGAGTTTCCATCTTTACAACCATACTAATTTTTACTATCAATTCCTACACGTGCGAAACATGTCATTCACGTATCGCAATTACAAGTAATTATATGACCTGATAATAGCGTTGCAATAGAGTAATAATTTGTTTGACTTATAATCGTCGTGCAAAATTGATTAATGCTCAATTAAATAAATTTTCGATCCAAAATTTATTCGACAATTTCAAACAACATGACATTATATTACAATTTGGTCGAAGGCGTATATTGGAGAGAGGAATCCGCGCTGATCAGCGAGGGTGATCGACCTGGACGTAGTTTGCTATATCGGATACCATACATAAAGTAGATGCATAAACCTGCAACAAAATTGCTAAAAAATTAATGTTCATAAACATAATATAATTACCAATGATTAGCCAAGTTATGAAACGAATCCAGGTGTACAGATCCAATACGAACATCAGATAGGTGTTGAACAAAATGCTAACACAGGGAATTGTTGGCACAGCAGGCGTCTAAAAAAAGCATTTTAATTGATGATAATTTGCATTGTATAGAATAATATATTTATATTAAATATGACAAAAGTTTGCAATGTTCTGCTGCCGGATTTGATTTAGTACGATGGTAATAAAATTTGTTTAAAATTTGTTTTTCTTCCTAATTTAGTAATGTACATTCCTTATTTAAAGTAGTTTGGATCACTTATATTTAGGGGAAGGTTGCTCAAGTCGTACCTGCGCCTGAGTCGTACCTCCGCGATTTTGAAGAAGCTATAAGGCCTAAACTTCCAAATACAGTGACAATACAACCAATTTAGCCCCATTTAGCGTATATTAAAATTTTGTCGCCCTATCACTGGGCGTACAGATTTTATTCAACAAAGTTTATTTTTTAACGATGTCATATAATATTTATCTAGTATATGTAAGCTTCCACAGCTAATTGAAACTAGATAATTGCATATTGTGTTTTAAATATATATTAAACATTTATTTAAGCATTATTTGCCTTGTATACCAAAGTTAAATATTGATTGGATATTGTGCGACAATGGTATATTAACAAAAACCCTTCTCCACATCAGTCAACAAGGATCTCGCTTGTTTATGTGCTACTACCACCAAGATCTGCACCAACGACGGCTCCACACAGACTCACGGCCAAGGCTTCTGCGCCCATCGTTGCTCCCCCCTGCTGGTTAAGGCTTCAGGACCACCGCGCTCNAGGCTTCAAGACCACCGCGATCGCTCACGGCAGCCGCTCTTGCCTTAACGGTTGAGTATAAGTATTACGCTTAAGCGCCATCCATTTTCAGGGCTAATATATTCACTCGGATCCTAAGCCGTACCTCCCTCTTATTGTGCTAGTAAGTACTTTTTTTCCAAATCTAATTATCAAAATAAATAAATTTCGTTTAAAATTGCTTGCAAATTGTATTTACATCTTTATCTTCAGTACGTTAATATCTAAAATTTAATAAGTTACATTATAAGAATTACAATTTTGTTAGACGTTAATTACAAAATTTTATGCCGTAATTGTACATGTTGAATCCACATAAGTGTTAAGTAAACAGAATATAATGAAAAATATGCTTCACTACTTTGTTTCTCCAATTTAAAGCTGCGGTACGACTTAGGCTATAGGGGGTACGAGTTAGGAGTATAGGTTCCTAAGTCGTACCGATTTAGAATTTTTGAAACATCGAAATTACGTTAGCGCGTAGCCCTTTTAAAGCCTTTGAGTGATCTAATCCAATCAAAATTGTTATGTTTGTACTTACCTGTGAATAATCCCTTGTATAAGTTTTTTTTATGTACTATCTATTTAGTTTTATTTTATTTTACTTCTTTTCTTTGAGTATGTCTTGGCAAACCCCGCTAAACTATATAAATCGTATGTTTCTTGTAGTTTACATATTTTCTTTTCAGGACTAATCATTACTTTCTTTTTAACATTAATAATTATTTTTAATTTCAGCATTTCTTTTTCAGGTCCAACTAAACATCCTTTTCTTTTCAGCTTCTATACCGCAGAATTAATTTTAATTTTCTTTTCAAGTTTCTCAAATAAATTCACCCACTAATGCATTTATTTTCTTTCCAGAATCAGGATTCAGAGTATTTTATTTAGTCAGTATGAATATTATATTGTTTAGTTTTAAGTAAATTATTCTTTGAAAAGGGCAACAGTTCTATAACGGGGGCCTCCAACAAATACGAACAACATTGTTAATATAGTATACATTTGTAAATTAACATTTTTTAAACTTGAAACTAGTTTATTGATTAGTCCTAATGGTAGCTGTAGAGCCGAAAGGCGAATAATAAAATCTATAGTGAATCAAAACCAAGTGTTTTTAATTAATTATTATTCTTTAATGTTTAAAACTCTGTGGAAAAGTGTAAATTTTCGGGCAAACAAAATTTACATATTTTAAATCAATGTTTTGTCATCCATAAATGTTCTATTATTTATATCAAATTGTCACAATACTTCTCGATTATTTTTAATGTTTTATTACTTACAGGAAGATCGTAAACGCTTGGAATCACCTTCATAGCCGGCACATCCTCGATACGCAGTATCTCCAGCTCAGCGAGACCACGAATCGGTAGTCGTGCGATCGCCGTTCCGGACAGATCCCTTAAAAAAACGCAAAAAGTAAATCATCATCTGTTTTGTTTCGCTATACACAGACTGCTTACAGTTGCGACAAGCTGGTTAATCCCTTAAAAGCTTTATCGCCGACTGTATGTAGGCGATAATTGCCACGTAAGCTTCTAGAACACACAGCACAATACTTAGATTAATTAGAATTATTCGTCGGAGCATCGAGATACGATGCGTGATTCGCATTATTTACAATTTTCCAATCTGCGACCCGTTGAAGGCGTAATCATCGATGGTGGTGAGGGCATTGTAGTTGAGCGTACTGAAAACAAGCAACCGAGATGATTAATTCTTAATCCAAGGAGTATTAATTGCAAGGCAAGTTAAATATTTTACTTACACTTGCTCGGCTTTGATCCGGATTGCGTTGGTGGCTAATTTGCGAATTTGATTGCTGTCCAAGTCGCTGCAACAAAGTTTTCATCGCATCCGTGTTTACATACAAGAACGGCGCCAACGGGGATGTAATTTATACTTACTTATATCTTGTTTTTATTTTTGCAAAAATAAATTGAAACTACATGATTTTGTTTTCGTATGTAATTGATAATTGCAACGATAATAAATGAATATTGAATTACGTGGAAATGAGATAAGGAGTTGGATTGAGTGCGGGCATAAACACGTTTCAATTACTCACTACGCAATGATATTCATTGGGGGATGCTGCGAGAAAATAATTAGGTATATGTTTTCCATCCTTGCATCGAGATGATTTAATTAAATGATCTCAGCGCATGATATAAATACTAGTTTGAAAATAAAGTATTTTAATTTTTTTATAATATCTGCATTTGATTCAGTAAAGTCTCAAAATCTAATAATATTTTTGTTTAAAGCACACAAATATCGGTTGGAAAGAGAATATGCTGCCATATTTCTATGTTTTTTTATATTTATACTGAACTTTCTCAATATATTGCAGTACTGATAAAAAATGAAACATTTTAGTCAAAAACTAGTCTAGCTCAAAAGTTAGTTGAAAATAACAAGCATTTATTGAAATATTAACCTTTACTAACAACTTTAAAGAAGATTTAAATTTTTACTTATGTTGATTTTAGAATTTGTGTTTACTATCGGCCATGGGTCAAACCGAATGATCAAATATTAGCTACCTGAAATGAATCCACACCATAAATAAAAAATTACAGACTCTCTAATCAGTCTAAACTGTTTAAATTCAGGTAAGCGCAGGTATCGAAAAATTTCAGTTCCTGGAATTCATTCGGTCACAGCTTTGTTGTAATCATTTGCGAAATTTTCGAATTTTTATGTGTTTATACCTTTATTTTTAATATAAGCGGCGGTTTCCGAATTTTTAAAGTATATCAAACATCAATGCATTCAAATGTTGTGTTAACATTTTCATTGCAATCGATAAAGCAAACATTAGCGGTTTTACGCGGAATCGAATATTTAACCCTTTGCACTCCACTACATTCAGGTTTTGATTTCACGCTCGCATATTGAGCAACAACGACTTTCTAAGTTTGACAACTGCACTGATTTACTTTCATAGTGATGCCTTTTACTAGCAGCGCATATTTTCAGCACTTTTTGGCCAGCAAAAGGGGTGTTTCAGAGAGCAAAATAGGCATTTTCAGGGGGGCTGAAAAAATAATTAAAGAGTGCATATAGACCTATTGTTGACACTATCTAAAAATATATTCAAACTACGATGATATGACAATTTATGTTTAAAGTACAATTATTTCGATTAAAGAGGATGAACTCTCTTGTGTTATAGTAGATAATGATATTGTCATAAAAAAATCTTTTATAAATGCGGTTTAAAACCATTGCACTAATATTATAAATAAGTTAATATAGGAATTTCAGAGAATCTATATTCAGCAGGAGGAAGATTTGGAAGTCATTCAATTGAAAAAGTTTTATTAACATATTATATCTAATCTAAAAGACTAATATACCGCAAAAATTTTTAACTTACTTAATATTCGCTAGCCATTAATTTCATTATTTCCATTTTAAATTATAAGGTATCTAATCCTAGTTTATTATAATAATTTAATTAATTTTTAATTTATTCTATTCTCTAATTTAAAAATCCTACATTATAAATTAAAATTTATTAATTCCTTAATATTAATTACAATATCTGTTGTATATATATGTTCTAGACTTCTATCCAATGTATTTGGTTTTAAATTAGTAAGAAAAGGAGAATAAAATCGTAGTCATAAAGCTTTTGGGCTAATGAATACATTCGACGTCAACTAATTGTAACCAATTTCAGCGGACAATTTTGAGTTGATGTATTAAGGAATTTGTCCTTAACATGCGGAGAAACAATTTAGAGTTGCTACGTTTATTTCAATGTTAAAAGTTTATAGATCTCAGTTTGTCTGTAGGTTTATGTTTTTGAGATATTTGTAAAGCCCGTTTCAAGTTTCACGGCAGTAACTAATGTTGCCAGGTAAATTTGAAGGATTGAATTCATGAAAAGTCATAAGAATTTTAGCTCCTAAAATACAAGTACTATCTCATTTAAAGCAGTTTTGAGAGGACGGGTTCTTAACGCGTTTTTCTCGAAACTATGTTTTTCAAAATTGCGTGCAGGATAACTTGAGAACTAATTAACCGATCAACTTCAGCCAAAGTTTGTTCAATTCACAATAAAATTCTACAGGGGTTATACCTCTAATATCATTAATTTTGCAATTATTTATAACATTTTTTTATCAATAAATGATAAAATTTC